>JBBPKK010000440.1:0-24614 GCA_038089215.1 Tylopilus vinaceipallidus
ACGAGCGAAAATTTTGATTTTTCGTATTATAATATATTCCTACCATACTTTCGCCAGTGTCGCTAGCTGCGACAGTGACTATATGGGACTATATTAGTATATCGTCGTTCGCACATTTTGGTGATGCACTGCTATCAGGGCGAATCTGAAGATCGAATTCGTCGTCGGGATATAATCGAGCAAGTATGCAGGAGGATCTATGCGGGCGGTGGTCGTCAAGCCTCAAGAGTCGTCGACAGAGAAAAATCCAGGTAATGATCTCTATCTACATCGGTGCGTGCGGCCCCTCATCGGTTCCCCATCGACTGTCGCGTTCCGTTCCAAGCACATCCTTCCCGACTCTTTCACTCCTCTTGCCCTCACCAACGTTGTCTTTGGGAACTTGATCCTCGAGGAAATGCTGGAATATCCAAACGACTACTCTCTGCCGCTGATTCATCGCTCCCGTAGTCTAGGATTGATCCAAACGTCTGTCCGCAGACACGCAGCGTTAACGCATTGTGCAGGCTGCATATTTGCTTGGATGCCTGTCCACAGCGCCTAGGAACAACAAGACGTGTTTTTTTTACCCACCTAGACCTCGTCTACGCCTGCATGGCGGATGGCAAGTGGGCGTGCTGCGCCGGTGGCATGCCCGTTGAATTTGTCGATGACCAATCTGCGTCGGTGGCAACGTTTTGTGGATGTGGGGGTTCCCGTCGACCCTCAAGCATGTATGTGATTCGACGGGGGCGGGGGCGGGGGCATGGTGGGGGATGATATGGATACAAGGCATCTGATTAATTTGGAGGACGACAAGGATGTGGCGGGGCTGGCGAGGAGGGTGTTGAATTTGATGTAACGATTGTATTTCAAACGTGCGTGGACAATGAGGCTATGGACGTATGCAGACGAGTCACCTCGTATACTACCCTACTCTGGTAAGCAGCTTGTCTGAGGGACCGTTCGTAATTTGGCAGAAAGATTCTCAATTCTGCGCTCTTAACAATATAGGCGTGCCCTTAAAGGCTTAGGATATCAACTACACACTTTACCCTCAACTACGTCTACCCCATATGGTTACAGACCGCATTGGGACCGGTCGAGAATGCAGAAATGATATTTTCTCGAGGGCGAGCGGTAATCAGGAAACGAAATCGTGGTGGAAACGCGTTTTTTTCCAGTTGCTGGGAAAATGCCTCCAGAACCTGTTCCAGACCAGAGGCGTCACCGCATTCATCTAGTGCATCGATAACAATGATCAGCCGTCCCATAGAGGGGAGGTGGTTGCCAGGTTGAATAATAAAGTGCTCCATTTGCTGCATCGGAGATGAGACGGTCCGACGTGCACGACTGCCCTTCATGTTCCCCAAGAGACCAGTCCTATGCCTCCGGTCATGATCGGCGAGGTCGCGTGCAATGGTGGTGAAAAGGTTGCGTGCATGACGTCCCTCGTCGACACTGGAAAAGAAAAACGATGATCCCAACGTCTTCTCCTCATCATATGTTTGCGACAGTGTCCAAGCGACCGCAGACATGACCAATGGGTCAGAGCCTGTAAGCAGGTACAGTCGAGCTGCTTCGCCGGAGTTTTCAAAAAAGCTGGAAATGTCCTGAACAATATCTGCAGGCGGAATTGGAAGTGATCTCCCATCCCGTGAGAGATAGCTTGAGCCAACAGCATAGGGCATGTCGTTCAGGACAATTTCCTCCACTGAGGTCATTTGTGAGGACAAGAATCCACAGTCGACATTGCACTTACCAGCTGCTTCTACTCTGTCCATGATATGGACCACAGTGATGTCAGTTTGGATGGTGACATCCTCCAGGAGTCCAGCCTTGAGGTTTTGTAATTTTTTTTTGAAATTTACAACCTTTGCATCCGTATCTGCAAATGTATTTTTGACCAGTCGGGATGCTAAAAACGGAAGTCAAAGCAAGCTCTTTAGCTCAGAAATGACTTACCAAAACTTTTATCCTTTGCATAGTCCATGATGAACTGTGCACATTCTCCGATTTGTAGAATCAATAGCATAAACTTAGCGACATGTCGCATGACCACTTTGAGTGGCCTGGCGTCATATACGAACGTAAGCGAATTGCTCATGACGTTTGCTAACTCTACGATCTGATGGTCGAGAGCATTCTGTTGGATGAGAATCTTCGAAAATGAATAGAAACGATTAGCTCAATTAGCAAATCAAGGAGATAGCTGACCTTGCTTGCAGCCGATACAACTGACCATGCTGCTGAAACGTATGGATGAATCTACGTTTTATTCAAAACACGAAGATAATAATTAGATTGAGCTAAATACCTTGGAGATACCCTCTAGTATGTCGTGAAATAACTTCAGTTTTTGAACGAAACTTCCCCACGTTTCGTTGAAAGCCAACGCGTCGTTGATTATCTGTGTACCAGAATCAACTAGCTCGCTTGCAACAGCTGCTGGTGCCGAGACAATATCAGTAGACCATCTGAATGATCTAGCCATAGCGTCTATTGCCTGGCGCTCATCCGCCTCAATATCACCAACTGATTCAAAAATCAGCGTGAACTGGATCGTCATCTCAGATAGATCTGAGGTGTCCGGGCTGACTTCAATCTTTCCTGTGAACACTTCAAACGAGATTGTGTCAGTAGAATAGACTGCACACGAAATTATCAGACCATCGTTCTTTAAGCTCCCCATCAATTCGCCAAGGGTACCGCTCGAGCTCCCAATCAGTGAGCCTCTCCTTTGGATGTGGTGTTCCTGATAAACATTGACAACAAGGATGGAATGATCATGTCCATCACTAACGCCACTTTCAGTGCACTAACGCACAACAATGGGCATGTACGCACAAAAATATATGTTCGTCCCAAGATATATTGTTGTCGGTTTCTTTTGCGATCGCCGTTTTGCGTGACCTTGTACCCAGAGTAAACTCGACGTGAAACCCCCTCCCAAGGTGAAATGGAAGATCCCGCCTTCTTGAAGTGGTCAGTTTAATACCTGATACGATACACATCAGTTCCTGTGCACGGGATGGTGGATATAGCAAACTTACCTTTGATGGTGATCGACGTTTCTCTAGACCCGTCGTTTTCAGTGCATGTTTTATTGAGGTGATAGACATACGCACGTGATTGGTGGCATGCCTTGCACTGAGGGTGGAGGAAACTTGAACGTCGAGAGAAGAACGGAGGATGGGAGTATGGATAGTCACCACGTCGTGCGACGCATCCCGCTTTTATATCCCCCGGAGAGCCTGGTTGGATATGCATGATGGCATGATTGGCATTCCGAGGAGGTTAGTATTCGAATCGCGACCTACCATATCCCAGAACGGTAGTACGATGTCTTTGGATAGCCCACTTCGCGCCAATTAACCCGCATAGAGCAAAAGTCAGGTTTATACGACAGGTCGAGCACTTCTACGAGGGTGAGAAAGAAGAGCTTGGGAATGGTTCGAAGCGGCTGACTTGTCGGATCGAATTGCACCTTGTTCGGTGGTTGCTAAATTATTCATGGATCATTCTTTCCTACAGATTTCAACCTATTTCCCAGCAGCGGCAGCAGGACCTAGCGGAGGCATTCAACTTGAGCAGCACTTTGCAGAGGCAGTAAGTCAGGCATTCGTCGAGATATGTACTCGCGAAGTGCCTGCACCCCAAAGCCAGATCGTGCACTGTGCAAAGAGGGGCGGGTCTGGGAGAGAAACAAGTACATCACAGGTGGTCAGGTTTCTGAATCGGGCATCCATTTGAACAGAAAATGGACAGGGTAGTCGATCCAATCGACAGTGTGGCTGTGTGATTCCGGTAACAAACGATGCATGCACGCTCCACCAAACCGAGCACGATCGTCCCGACGGCCTTGGCACGACGTCCTGCTCAGAAACAGGCAACGAACACGGCTTGGGGGAAGGGAAATGACTCCCGGGGCTATCCGTTCGTTCCAAGCCACCACGCCCAACGCAGGCTCGCTCGACGTCGTCGTTGTGATGTCCACAGAAACATAGACATGGGCTGGTGGCTTCGGTCGCAGCCAGACATAACGTCTGTGGCATAGATGTTCGAACAATGGCGAACGTGTGAATGATCTGTCGATTGAACAACTCAAGTACTCGACGTACTTGCGAGTTATGAAAACTTGATCGTGTTTACTACTGCTCTCTGCCCTTGAGCATGATCGGAATGCAGAATCCGTTCACGAGTTACACCCGCAGTCCAACGCGGCGGAGACCTCGAGATGCTAGGAGTATGAACCCATATGTAGCAGACCAAAGATAGCCGCAGCAAAGGCCTTGCAGGACCAACCTGAACGTGTCGATATCTACTTCCACCACAAGCAGACTGCATATACCGTATCACTGAAAACTCCAAGCCGGGTGCACCATTGTCATACACGAGCACAACACCCGCCGTCCCCCATCACACGGTGCCTCTCGACGTCCATGCCACAGGCCACTCACGGCATGTCCCCCATCGCACACGTATCCATCAAATCCAACACCCGCCGCGCCCACCCCGCCGCATCCTTGTCGTCCTCCACATTGATCGGATGCCGTGGCCCCACACTCCCACCGCCACCGCCGCCCCCGGGACTCACCCCGCCCGTCCACTCACACACGTGCCTGAGCGTCGACAGAAACCCGGCTTCCACAAACTCGTGCCGCCGACGCGGATTGCTCGTCAACAGGTTCAACACGCACATCACCAGCGGCGCCCGCACGCCAGACTTGCCGTCCGCCATGCAGGCGTGGACGAGGTCCAGGATCGGCGGGTGCGTGAACAACACGTCTTGCTGCGCCCGGGAACCGTTGGACAGGTTGCCAAGCAAATAGGCCGTCTGGACCCCACGTCAGCGCCCCGCGCACACGAGCAGCGGTGTGGTGCGCATACCTCGCACGCGACCAGTTCGCTCGACGATTCGAGGCCGACACCGATGCAGCCTGCGACAGCGTCCTCGCCCATCGAGCTGAAAAGGAGGTCAATGCCTTCTTCGTCCTCGGCGAGGTTCCGAAGGACGCAAAACGCCTGTTCTTGAATTTGAGGATCCACGTCGTTGGCGACTCTGCATCGAACATCGGCGGATGTCAAACGTACCGACAAAAAAGGCAAGCGACTGACTCGACGAGGTGATCCCATCCCAGGTGCGTCATGACGATGCGTTTCGTGTCGAGGTTGCTCTTGCACAACAAGTTCTTCATGACCCACAGAACGCTGACGCGAATGCCTTGATCCTCGAGCTTGGAAAGCCGCATTAACCGCTCGAGCAAGCCGTCCGCGAGCATCACCTCATCGACCGTCCTCCTAAGTAGACGCCTACAAGTCCGTTACAGCACTCACCGGTCTCAGTGGTGAAAAGTCGTTTACGAGATTGCACACGACGGCTAATGCCGCCAGCGTGACCCGAATGTCCTCGTCCTCCTTTTTGAACAATTGGTACAATGCCAGACCAGCGCCACTGTCGGTGAGGTTCGTTTGTATGATCGCCGCATCACGGCTGAGCGCTCGGATGCACTGACAGGCGGCAACGCGGACCCCCACGCTCTTATGCGCGAGACATGCTCGGAAGAGAGGTATCAGCTGGAGATTGTCAGCTAGATCGCGTTTGATGACCTTGTCAAAGAGTGCAATGGACGCTATGGTTATGAGGGCTGCCTGTGTGGAGATGAAGGGTCGACATGGACATCAAGGGACGTGCACAAACCTCTCGGAGGATGACCCTGCTCTCCGACTCGTCGATATCCCACTCTGCAGGATATTCAAGAGGAGTGATGGCCTTCACGAGCGTCGCCAAGTTAGCTAGGACGCCACGATCGTATACCTCTATACAAATGTCTTTTTCGTCCCTGACGAGCAAAACTGTCGAGAAATGATATCAAGAACTTGGACACGCACGGAGAGATCTGCGTACAAAGTGTGTGACAGGCCTTTGTTTGGTTGTGAGGGGACTCGGAAGGGGAAATCAAGACGCGGTTGAGAACTTGAATGACGGTGAGCGCAGCCACGGGGTCCACCATGCCTGGATGGTTGTTGGCTTGAGCACGGATGATGTTTGTAACGCTTTTGCCCGCCGTATTGAGCAAAAGACACGAATATAAATTCGGAAAACGCTCACCACAGCGATGCTGCAAGCTGAACATCCGTCACACGGCTCTTGGTCGCAGATAAAACCAACGCGAGGGGCGACGGAGCTACACGCAAGAATGACCATCGAGCGCACACAAGCAGCTAGTGTGCTTACTACCGTCTGGAGACACCCTCGCGAGTGCCGTGGCAACCGGCGGGTTATCGAGGACGAGGGCAGCGAGGGCACACAGCGCAGCGTCTTGCATCTGACGCGTCGTCAATCAGCATCCGACGGACGGACACGAAACAAAAGCCATGCCTTGAGGTCCTTTTTCTGGATCATGGCGATCAGGGTTCGGACGACCCAGGCGCCGTGTTTGGTGGTGACATGCACGACGCCGGGGCGCTCCCACCCCCGTCTCGCCTTGACGTCGCGCTGGCGCTCGAGACGTGGGAGCCATTCGATAACGGCGTTTCTGTGTACCTCTGTGCGCACGGTGCTGCCAATGAGCTGGGCGATGGCGACCGAGGTCTGCACCGAGGCATCGGCCAAGAGCGGGAGGAAGACGTCCAGGCAGTCAAACTAGGGGCGACGGGATGAGTGTATGCGCGGCATGCGGCAGCGGAGACGGACCTCGAAGAGATAGTTGAGGGAGAGCTGTGCGTCGGCGCGGAACTGGGTGGAGTAGGTGCGCATAGGGCCGAGGGTGGGCCCGGTGACCTCGATGACGGCGCTGGCGAGCACGCGGAGGGCGCGGGCTAGGGCGGACTTGAAGGGGAGGAGGGCGAGCGACGGGGGGCTGGACAGGGCACGGACGATCGCTTGGAGCGCATTTGCCCGGAGCAGGCTCGCAAGCGCATCCTCTGAGCCTGTGGGAGATGAGGAAGCGGCGGGTGAGGCCGGGTCGGGCGTACCGTAGGAGATGGAGGAGATGACATGGGCGGCCTCGACGCGGATGTCGTCCTGCGAGCCCTGGGCTTCGCCAGCGGTCGGGGGGTGGTTGAGGCAGCCGACGAGGCTGGAATCGGGGGTGAGCGTCGGGGGCAGAGGCGCGGACGGGGACGCACGCGTGGACGAAGGCGGTGTCGCGGGCGAGGGCGAGTTTGGCGGAGGGATTGCCGATGACGGCGTTCTTGAGCTGCTTGAGCGCGCCGGTGGAGATCGGACGCACCGTCATCGTGGCCCACTCGACCGCGCGGGTCTGGGAGCACATCCCCTTGTCGGACTTTGAATTGCCACGTGGCTTCCCACTGGGAGATCACCATACTTGGCATAGTATCTCGACTGTGTTATCGCGTGCCCTATACAGCATAAATACAGCGTGAAGCACTTCCACATCGTATTGTCATGTGGTAGCTGTGTTGTCTGATTCGTGCCAGCGTCTTGTGCAGCCCCAGCTCCTTCCTCCCGGCTAGTGAGGGATACAGACTCATGTCCGATTTCTCGAATTGGCCCCACAGTTTGCTAATGCCAGGATCATCGGGAAAAGGCCTTCGCATCAGAAATCGACAGCTCACCTCACGCACTCTGCCAGGCATTACAATGTTTGGTTCATGGTTTTCCAGTACAGTCTGTAGAGCATCAGATGTCGTACAGTTACTGTTCTCCGGTCTCCGGAGATGCAGTAATTTCTTGAGTGTCTTCTGAAATGGCCATTTACCTCTGCTAGAGTGGGGATTGTTCGTTTGCTTGGAGGAAGGTCCTTTCTGGCTGGGGAGCTTCGTGTCCGTGTTGTCGACCGGCGGCATGGTTGGTTTCTCCACATGAAGTCAATACAAAAAAAAAGATAAGAATATAGCAGACTGTACAAACCTCCTCGAGAGACCGTTTAGAGCCCGCGTCATCGGCCCGTATGGTCATAAGCAAGGGACGAAGGAACAGTAAAACCCAGATCACCGAGAGTGAGTTAGCTTTCCCTTCTGGCCCTGGATCCGAGGAATTATCACAGTTTGCATCCAAATCCTAATCGGCCTCGAATTGGCCTCACTGTCCTCGTCAACGACTCGTCCGTCCCAACAATGAATCCATAACCGACTCTGCTATAAAACATCAGCACGGTGTGGCAGCGGCACCCGGCTCATTCATGCGCCCTTTCTCACTCTGATATGGCTCTGAACCCAGGCACTCGGCATGCTCAGACCACTATCAGGGGTTCTTGGCAAACATGACAGTCTCCGCCGGCCTAGAGACAAGAATCAGACTCAAAAAACAGTTGAAGAGAACAAATGCCAAGACAGCTGAGTTGATGGCAAGAGCCTGAGAGCGCGCCGAAACGGACCAGTCAAGGGAATGGGTATACCATGCGAATACACACATATGTACGGTCGGCAGCGCAAGCTGAGGAAAACGATTAGCATAACATACTAGCCAGCGAAGACATACTTAGCGGACCATATGAGCCAACCATGCCACCCAATGGACCAACTATATGATGCAACAAGCTCGAGCATCGAGCTCGCACGAACAGCGAGTTGGCAACATGAGCTGAGAAAACAATCAGCACAATGTACCAACCAACGAAGACATACTTAGCAGACCGTACGAGCTAATCATACCACCCGATGGACCAGCTGTATGATGGGATGAACCCAACTATCAGGCTCGAGGGAGAGTGGAAGGGTCATGCGAGGTTCGAGCTCAGATGAACCGGTGAGGAGGTGGACAGGTCGGGACTACACTGCAGTGATAAGGACTCAAGGAACTGGTCCAAGGACATGTCAGAGTACAAGCACAAATGCTCAGGATCAAGGAAGGGGACAGACTCACTTCGAGACGCTCTGGCGCCACGAGGTGGTAGGCAGAAACGTCAATGTCATTGTTTTAGTGGTGGTGGTAGCCATGTGCGTGCCCTCACCGCGGGTGCTGGCGACTATTTCAGTCCAGCACAGACAATCATGCATGACATTCGCTTCAGGGGTTACCGCTCCAGCGGACGGAGCGCTCGTCGGGAACCGGAGTCAGGACAGTGGTATCAGCCCAGGCCACCCACAACCACGACCACGACCACGACGATCCCCCATGGCAGCTGCTATGGATCCCGCAGAGAGCCTTCGTGAAGCTGGAAAAGGCTTCGACCTCCTCTTTGCCAACGACCTCCCCGGCGCGGTCGCCTTCTTCGGCGCAGATGGCTGCCGTGACTCCCCTTTCCACCTCATGGGCCTCGGCGTGTGCGCGTTCCTCAAGGCCGCCCTGGGTATGGAGGTACGCCCCACTCCCGGCAACCCCTCTCCAGCTGTTCACTTGACCGTCGTCAGCCCGAGCTCATGGACGACGCTATGCAGTGTCTCGAGGCATCCCAAGCCGGCGCAAAGAAATACATGAAAACCGCAAAGTCCTACAAACCCTCGCATAGGTTTACCCCCGGCGTCGAATGGGAAGTTCTACACACCGATGCAGTTCTTTTGCTGGGATTGACGCATGCGTTGAGGTATGTGTCACATCATGAGCAGACAATCTATCACTGACAATCCACGACCGCCTGCCACAGCGAGTCGTACAAGGGATACCTGCAATGTCTGTCAGTCCTCCGTCATTCCCTGGACTAGCTGTGTCGCTGAACTGTCTGCAGATACGAGTTGAACAGGCGAGCCCTTTCTGCACGACCCTCCGCATTCCGTGGACTGACATATCACGTTAGCGCACATTCAAAGTTCACAAAGTAAGCGTTTCCACTGGATGCTTGCCCCCGTTCATGTGTCGCTTTTCAGACTGTTCAAGACCTTATACCCAAACGGACTAGACGACTTTGCTACCCCAGGACACACCCCTGCGCCCTCTCGCAAAGCGTCCGTTCCCAACGTTGGTTCCTCTACATCACAACCTGCTGCACAGCCACGGCCCTCGGGGTTTCTCTCCCGCTGGGGCTTTGGATCCTCAACACCACCGCCCGCGGTGCTGGGCACCAAGAACAACCCATCCGATGGTGCTGTCGAAGAACTGATCTTGTCGGGTGCTGCATTCGGTGAGCAGCTGATACCTTGTGGCCTCCGTGTCACTCAACGCGGTTGATGAATCGAGGTTTTGGCCTGTTCAACCTCGTGCTGTCCCTCTTGCCTTCCAAAGTCAGGTGAGGGATTGCCCTGTCGCGCGGGGGCTCTTGACGTCATCGCCCTCTTTAGGACCGTGGTAGGCTTTTTGGGGTATAACCATGACCGCCAGCTCGCCCTCCAGGCACTAGCCGTGTCTGCAGCCCGATCCGATGTGCATGCCGTGTTCGCAGGGTGTGTGTTTCTCGGGGCCTGGCGTGATGGACGGCTCTGGCATGCACGTCTGACACGTTCCCAGCCTGGTCCTCATGACGTACTATGGCGTCATATTACTCATGACGGGGTATCAGGCAGATGAAGATCACATCGTGAGGCAGTACAAGGGGATCGTGAACAGGTGTGTGGTGCCGCTTCGATCAAGGTTTATCTTTCCAGCGTGTCCCAGAGTCTCGGCTCGGTACCCCAAGGGCACCTTGTGGATACTGAACAAGGTATGATCCTCTCTTGGGAAGTGGCTATCAACTCACAGCAGTATGCTAGGCAAAAATACAGCGCATGACGAGAGATGCGGAAGGCGCAATTGAAACACTGAGAACCGGACTCGCACCCGAGAGGGAACAAACGTTTCCGCAAGCTGACGCATTGGTATGCTGCATCCCGAAATGAATAACTTGGCTTTGATTTGGGTATGCAGCTGGCGTTTGAGCTTGCGTGGACGCTGCTTGGTTTCAGACGGTATGAAGAATGTGCCGAGGCCTTTATGAAGGTCATGAAAATGAACAGCTGGTGGGTTCTTGTTAGGTTCGTCTGTGCTTGGTACATTGATCGGTCGACTTGGCAGGAGCCACGCTACATACCTTTTCATTTGTGCAGGTCAGCTCCGGCGAAGAGGCATCAGCGACTGTTTCTGACTGCCTCCTCCCAGGGTGTTATATATCATGCGGCAAGCTGGACGAGGCGCAGGGCTTGTTAGATCGGATCCCTCAGAGTATCAACAATCGGAGGCGGGCAATGCCCACGGAGATTTTCACTCAAAAGAAATGTACGTCCTAACGTCCTGGTACCCAAGCTCGAGGTTGAATGGGTTTGTACACAGTGGAGTTCTACAAGCGAAAACAGATCCGGCGCGGTGGCAATCCCGACCGGTATGTCGAAGCGATTAGAATTAGTCCCGCAGAAGGTGCGTCTGATTCGTGCCTGTTTCCATACCACCAGCTGACGACGGACCGTTTAGAGTTTGGCATTTGTCAGTCGAGAAGCGCGATGTTGGCATCATTGATAGTCTGACTGACGTCGCTCTCCAACAGTCTGGAACACGTATGCTCACATTGACGAAGCGACCGCACTGGCGCACATCCAGACGCTGAGTGCGTTCACGCCCCCGGTCGGGATCGAGAGTCGATACATACCCGCCCCACCCCCCTCTCCGGAAAACGCGGTACTCGACCTCGACACGGCGGACGAGCTTGCGGTCCGGTCGCTCATCCTGGGCATCGTGCATCGCACCCTCGGGGACTACGTTGCTGCGCGGGCGTTGCTCAACGATGCGCTGCAACACGGCGCCAACGTCGACATTGGCATGTGGGTCAGCGCCGTCGCGTATGTCGAGCTGGCCGTGCTCGAGATGAAGGAAGGGGAACGCAAGGCAGCTACACGGGACGCGCGCGCAGAAAAGTCGGGGAGCGGGGAGGAAAAGGACATGTTTGCGTGGGCGACCACGTTTCGGGCGGCGAGGGAGATGCTGGGGGAGGCGGCGAACCTGTGCGCGCGCGAGATGGACTTGTCGTCGCGGCTGGACAGTCGGGTCGTGATGCTGAGGGAGGAGATCAAGAAGAAGATGGAGATGCTGGGGTACGAGGAGTGAGTGTTGTCTGTTGCTGATGCTGTTTTCCCTGTTCTTGTGCTGGACCCAGTGACGTAATGAATAGCATTGGATAGGGTTAGGGTTATATAAATCAGTTGTTGTTGCGTATTTGGTTTGGGGGATAAGCTGGCGAGGCTTGCTGTGGTTTGTGCCACATAAGCCTGCTCGTGTTAACGCTCACAGCGACGATGGCAGCGACCGCAGAGCAGCAAATGTCGCTCACAGTCGCACCCAGAGGCAGCTCGTCCCATTTAAACAGGCCCGCAAGACAGCTCGTACCCGCGTTTCTCCAAAAGTTGTACGAGTGCGTGTCCCCATCTAATCTTGTGTCCAGGGGCCCGTGATGTGCTCATGCCCGTCCTCGCTTGGAACGCGACAGGATGGTCAACGACCCCGCTGACCAAGATCTCATAAGATGGTCTGACACAGGCGACTCCTTCTTTGGTGCGCCCGTCCCCTCCTGCAGCGCACGCCCGTCTGACGCACGCCACCCCGCATGCGCCAGTCCTCGACCAAGAGCGCTTCGCGAGCGAAGTTCTCGGGCGGTGGTTCAAGCACAGAAACTTTAGCTCCTTTGTCCGCCAGCTCAACATGTACGGCTTCCACAAGATCCCCCACCTCCAGCAAGGCGTCCTCCGCGCCGACGCGGACACCGAGTTTTGGAACTTTGAGCACCCGCACTTTTTGCGCGGCCAGCCGGACCTGCTCTGCCTCATCCAGCGCAGGCGCCAGGCGCCGACGGCGGGGGACGAGCACCACGCGACCCCGCCCGCGGCCAGGGACGTGGCCGGGCACGGCGCGGTGGGGACCGTGTCGGCGAACCAGCTCGTGGACATCAACTCGATCGTGAACGGGATCCAGGCGATCAAGCGGCATCAGGCGGCCATCTCGGCGGACCTGAACGAGCTCAAGGGCTCGAACCAGCATCTCTGGCAGGAGGCCATGGTCGCGCGGGAGCGGCACAAGAAGCACCAGGACACGATCAACCGGATTCTCAAGTTTCTCGCGGGCGTGTTTGGGCATGGGGAGCGCAAGGACGAGGACGGGCCGCATGCGGTGGTGGCGCGCAAGCCGCAACGGTTGATGATTGCGGACGGGCGGAGTGGCAACAAGGCGGAGACGAACGGGGCAGCGGAGGAGGAGCCGAGGTCGAGCATGGAGAGCGCGGGGTCGGCGGCGTCAACGAGTGCGTTCATCCTGGGTGATCGCGTGTCTGCGGTGGTGCTGACGCACGTGGGTAGATCTTTTTGGGTCGGTGGACACGCCTTCCGTACAGCCTTCAGAGCCGTTTACGACGCCGAGGTTTGCGTCTGTTGAGCCGAGCGTCCCGGACGCGCCGACCCCGGCTGCCACCGAGGTTCGTCCCGCACCCCCGGAGCCACGCTCCGTGCCAACCGCTCCGCCGTCGAACCCGGCGAACGCGACGCCGACAGCGGCCCCGTCGACGCCTTCGCAAGTGAACAATGACCATATCGTACAGAGCGCGTTGACGTCCGTGCTCAACTCGCCGTCACAAATGCAGAAACTGCTCGCCGCACTCGCCGCTCAGTCCATTTCCCCCGAGGTATTACCGCCCGCGAGTTCCCCGCATTACCAGCAACACCTTATCGCGCCGACGCCGTACAACGCCAACCCTGGACAGTACGCGCCAACGAGCGTTGGTCCAGGGGCGGCAAACACGCATCCTGGTGTCGACTCGCCGGCTCCGTTTGGCTATTCGCCCGCGAACGCGCTGTCGCCGTTTACGCTCTCGCTGCTGGGGGCACCTTCCGATCCAGACCCGTTTGTGTTGCAGGAGCAGGACGAGCGGCTGCAAAAGACGTACAGAACGACTACGGAGATCAACAATGACGTGGACGAGCTGCAGACCAACATCCAATCGCTCATCCAGAGTCTGGGGATCGACCCTACGACGCTCGATTCGTCCGCGCCGCCCCCTAACACCAACACGAGCGGCGGCGGGGGAGGGGGCGCGCCTGCGCCGCCGTCGTTGCCGGGTGGTGACGTCGACATGTTCCCCCCAGTGAGCATGGGCGGCGGGCCAGACTTTGACTTTGACGCGTTCCTGATGGACATGCCGCGGGCGAACGAGGAGGACGGGGATCTGGACACGCTGGCGGAGCGGCTGGACCCGACAACGGTCGTGGCGGTGCCCAAGGGGCTGTCGGACGGGGCCAAGACGGGGCACGCGTCGTCGGCGGAGCAGTTGCATGCGTTCTTGGACGGGGTGGCGTCGCAGGACGGGGGCGAGGTCGGCATGGGCGTGGGCGTGCCGGGGTTGCGTGCGGGTGGCGGGCAGGGGTTCAAAATCCCCTCTGCGGGTGCGGGTGCGGGTGCTGCTGCGCTCGGTGCGGGTGTCCCCGCGGGGACGGGGACAGGCATTGGGACGCGTGGACGGAAACGCAAGTCGGACGTGATGGTGGATGGGCTGCATGCGTATGCGACGCCAGATGTGCCGCCGGTTGCGACGAGCCCGTCGTCGATAGCAGGCAACAAGAGCAAGCGCAAGCGATAGAGCGGACGATGGCCGCAAAAAGATGCGGGGATGCACGACGGGATGCATACCCCGACGTCCGTGGCGGGTGACCGTGGTCGGTTGAGGGTGGGGTGTATGGGTGCGTGCATGGGTAGGCGGTCATCATAGCTGGCTCGTCGACCTCGTTTCGGTCGTTGTTATTAGTATACACTCCGTAGTCTCTGTCCTATTTTGTACGTTATTTCCGTCCACTCAATCCTGTTTGTAGTACCGTATCCCACACGAACGAGATATATAGAATACATGCGTTGTATTTTTGATCACACTCGGACGAACGGAGGGGCTTGGCCAGTCCTCAGTTCGTAGAGACACCGCGACGAAGGCGGCACGTCCATGATAATCTGGAGTCACTTTCTGAGTTGCTGCCATCGTTGGGACGTTGGCCTGTTGGTCATCCATATGATCCTCGCCAGCAAAAAAAAACACGCACCTTTCAGTCCGCGGGCTGAATTCTAGCTCACTAGGAGAAAAGTGCTGGACGGGGCTCCGGTCTGTGTCAGTCCTTGCCCAAATGCTACATGATGTTTTGCTGGCACTGATCCCAGTCAACGGCCCACCCCTAGCATCGTGTTGGCAGCAACTCGACCGTACACGCACGTCCAGACGCGGCATTACCGTCCCTGGGTATGCTTGTTAGAACGTGTTACAGGCAGATGGCAACCTCCAGAGACAAGCACCCCCCTCACCGAGTATGCAAATTACCGGCGGACGAACCAGCGGACGAACCAACCGTCCCGGTTCCGGTTGCGGACGCTTGTCGATGGGAAATCATCCAGGGGTGTCTTGGAGAGAAGACATCCCACCGCGTGCGCGTGCGTCCCACATGCGATCGACCATGCACGCCTGTGTCAACGTGGCGCTACCCTGCGAGAGCGTCCTCGTGAGGAATTCTGACAAGAGGGAAGCCTCAGGATCAGAGACACACCAGGTAGGAAGATGATCCGCGCGCACACACGCCGTCTTTGGTTGGTGTATCATTCGCGAAGATCCGCCCTTGCTACATGCCACTTGTCCGTCGACTGGCTGACGCAATATATGGGGTGAGCGGTTGACTTCCCTGAACAGGTTCTGAGAGACAGCAGTGCCTGCAGTGCATCGAGCGTGAGTCAACCCCGAGAACGGTCCCAACAAAAATGGAGTCGCGATTTAGATTCGATACTGTTCGTTGCTCGACATCCACGGGGTGGTAGCGCTTTGGCAGGTGGGGCGCATTTCGCACCTCAATAAATAGGACTGATCAAAACTGCAGGTTAGCACAGCGGAACGCGCCGATTTTCCACAGAATATAGTACATGGTAGCGCTTCCTCAAATATATCGTTGCCTTCAAGGCCTTGCAGGTGCTTGGCGATTCTATCAGTTTGCAAATAGATATCAATAAAGGCTGCCTTCCAAAACGGGACTCACCTCTAGGTTCGAAGCACCTGGAAAGTTGCCGAACAACCAGGGCTATGCTGCACTATGGTAGACAACTTTGTCATGAACATGTGCTGAATTCTTCTTTGTTCTGGGCCGTTGTAGATCTCTTGCTGGTCCATATATAGAGGGGCCACTCATGGCTGTTGTTTCATCACCACTTCTTTCAAATTCATCGACGGCACATCCGCACTCTACGTTTCCTACTCCACCCTTAAACTTTAGAAATGACTTTGGTCCACTTCTATTACGACCCCGTCGGCGAGTTCGACCGTCTCTTTGAGGACGTGCTCGCGACTCGGGTTTCTCCTCGTGGCTGCTCGACGTCCAAGGACATTACGGCATCACGACGCAGCGAGACATACCGTCCAAGGTAAATACCATGTCTTTCCGAGCTTGTCTTTCTACTGACGCCTTTTTTCTCAAGGTTGAACCTTGTTGAGCCCAAGGACGGCGATACCGTAACAGCAACATTTGAGTTGCCCGGTTTGACGTCGAACGACGTCACCATCGACGTCCAGCAGAACCCGAGTCGTCTGACGATCTCTGGCACGTCAGTCAGCTCGGACGCGCCAGAGGATAGGACATATGTCGTGCGCGAACGTCGCGTCGGCAAGTTCTCCCGGACGCTGCAGCTTCCCTTCGGGACCAAGGTAAGCGCGCCGGTTTCTGCCAGTTCGTGAGATGGGTGCTGACGTCGTATGATAGCCTGAAGAAGTAAAGGCTCAGATGGAGAACGGCGTCCTGACGGTCACGTTCCCAAAGACGTCTCCTGAACAGCAGGCCCAGCGCATCGTCGTGCAGTAGATGATTTACCTGAACGCCTCCGTCATGCTTTAGGGAATGTGTAGCTAGTAGTTTATTGTCTTTATTTGATTTCTATTGACACATAATGTACGGTGAATCAATGTTAATCATAATATCTTTCTGGTGACTCATTCGGCCGAGAGAAGTCTGTTCCGTTTTGTTCCGTTGGCTGCCATAAGTTCAGTCAGTAAACAGTTACCTTGTTAATGACAATACCGTTGTGTGCCGAAATGGCTTATAATATTAGAGCTGCGTCAACAACGATAGACAAAGTGCTCAGCGCTCGCGTGTGAAGATCCTCCAGGGGTCACTCAATGAAGGTTGCAGACGGCAGTGTCTGGTCCGGACCGCCAGCTACAGATTTCGCGCCAGTATTGATCGTACTGGGGAGTCTTCATTACTCGCTCGTTTTGTGTTCCACAACGTGCTTTTAGTATCCCCTAGGCTCTGCAGCACTCATGTGAGTACTACTTAATCGAGCAAACATAAGGTGTTAGATCGTTTTATAACCCCCTGGAATACATGAATGAACATCTGGTGATCTCAAAGCCCGTTGGAAAACGCACATATCCGCGCTTGCCAATCTCCGCCTCCAGTTGCCACAAAATTGCCCGTGGAACTATGGTCTACTGATATCACTGGAAGCCGGACTTAGATTCATAGTAGTACTTTCAATAGTCACCCACCAGAATTCGTGTGTCCTTCGACACTACACTGCATCGCTGCAAAGCGACAATCCCAGAACCGTATACCTCGGTCCTTGGACCCTGAAACAAACCACTTCCCATCGGGTGACACCGCAACAGACAAGACATAGTCCTATCAAACAGCCCGGCTGAGTCTAGAACTGAGGCCTCTGAAGTTTCATCATCTGACGCACCGCATGACCAGTGAAATTCATGGTGCATTGGCTTGTTTCTGCCGACTCTTGCTTGCCCTCCGTTTCCTTCTTGTCCTCCGACTCTCCCTTACTTTCCACTTTCTCACCTACTCGTTCGTTCTTGCCTTCCGACTCTGTCTTGCTGTGAGCGGCGGCATCTTTGCTCTTGGCATCATTCACCAATCTGCTTACGTCCCAATGTTTCAAGGTTTTATCCAGACTAGCGCTCACCAAACCCTTGCTGTCGGGAGTGAACGCCACACTGTAGACGCTGTCTCTATGTCCTCGCAGTCGCTCGGTTAACGCACCAGTGGCGACATCCCAGATTCGGATGACGGTGTCAAGGCAACCTGCAGCAACGATTTGGCCATTGGGGGATATGGCCACCGAAGTCACTCCTGCATCGACATTTAACGAATCGGAAGCAAAAATTTTCGATGAACCGTCGTCCATATCCCACATTCGAATGGTTTCGTCGGCGGAACCCGAGAAGAGAAAACGACCATCCGGGGAAAAATTGAGAGAGTACACCTCTTGGTCGTGGCCGTCGAAGACACTGCGGATGCGCTTCTTGGCAATATCCCATATCTGTAAAGTAAAGTCAAAAAAGTCAATGTTACAAAAGGGGCCACGCTTACTCGCACGAGTTTATCCTCAGCGGCAGTAGCAAGGTATCTACCGTCAGGACTGAAACATACGCTGCGGATATACATATCCTCAGTTGAGTCTGCAGACGCATCTACAAGGACGCTGGAGGGTATGTGGAATGACTACCTTACTATCAGGTAGAGAATTCTATTACTCACCATGTCTTCACTCCTGTTTGAGTGTCGTAGATCTGCGCAGTGCGATTGCACCCAGTTGCAATGAATTTCCCATCCGCAGAGAATTTCGTACAGCAAACCACACTGTCATACAGAAATTAGCTGACTAATCTGTGTTAGCAGCAAGACGCGTTTTACCTCTCGTGTATAAACGTGTGTACCAATGCTACATCAAGCACCCGTTCTGCTTTTGGGTTGAAAAGTGCAAGCCAATCACCATCCTCGGTCTCTGGAGCATGAATGAATATAGGTCTGATATCTAACATACAGTTAGAAAATGGCCCGAGACCGCTCACGGAAAATACCTTCAAGCTCTACGTTAGTTTGTATCTCTGACCAAGACGCATTCACAGCAGCCAGTAATGATTTCTCAGCATTATCGATCTGGCCCATCGCCTCCAGGGTTTGACGTGTCTGCTGACGAACAAAAAGCAGCAAGCAGCTGAAGTTCCACCCAAACATCTAATGCAGATTGTGAACATCCTGGGAGAAAAGCTCTCATAAGGAATTGACCAATGATAAAACCTCCAGTTCTGGAAGCGTTGGGAAACGGGCAGAAGCTGCTGCAGTCGCGAGTGATTTTAATGCACTCTGATAGCTGCCTTCCCCAGTGAGGGTCTGCGCAACGAGAAGTTGCATATACGCCTGTAGAAGATGGTCAAGCTCGTTCAGTTGATGTATTGGGAATGTTGACCTGGACTGTACGACACAAGACGCTGTCTGTTTCCGAAGTTGAACAAGTCCTGGCAAGATCCGCCAAACGCCTTGTGGCCTCATCATGACCTCCTCCTACGAAGATAATGATACACTACATAGACGATGAGCTCATCTGCAGGAGAATCCACAGGATAGACTTACGTCCACATACCTTGATGAGCAGGAGAAGAAGTACACTCCCGAGTTCGGGGCACAGAAATACTCGGTTGAATTCCCGCTTTGCGGAATCAAGCTTGCCCTGACCAGCAAGCGCAATGCTCAGGGCGATATGAGCCAAAAGCGTTGGCTGAACTCTGATCGACTACATAATAAAAGGAAATCAACGCAGAACCAAAAATCGGTGATGAGCTATTACCGCCTATGCATGTTGTTCCGCCAAGTCCCATTGATGCAACAGCGTTCTGACTAGGGCGAGGTTTGCAAGCCCATGATGGTTACCGTCTTGCGCTTCGCGCGACAGGATCGAAACGACGGAAGTCAGGTCATTCTGACGCCATGCATTCAACGATGCTTCACTGACGCGAATCAGCTGCATCAACCGAATAACAAGGTGGTGTGAATATCGCTCAGTGCTCGATACCGAAATTACACCTGGACTTACGTGCTGAAACTAGGATAAGAGGATTAGTGCATGTCATTTAGTATAACACGACAACGTACAGGCTAAAGAGTAGATGTCCAAGGGGGCACGATTTGATGTTTAAATGATGAGGGATATCATCTCTTCTATTAGCAGGTGCGTACCTGTATATTAAGCAGTTGGGCATTCTATAACAAAGAACCTCGTTCTGTCTAGCTTCCACTGCTGTAGTAGCACGTATGCTCACCATTGGAGATGAGATGAGGATATTCCCATGTCCGTGGGGATGACGCTGCGGTCGAATACGGCGGAACTACGACGGAACAAATGCACCGCGTTTTTTGGTGCTCTTTGGGACATTAGGAAAGGCTACACATGTTACTGTAGTCAGCTGGTGGATAATACCGAACTTAGAACTCAGCCCAACCTCAATCCGCCAGCTGACTAGGGTGACATGTGTAGCCCTTCCTAATGTCCCTAGGATGTCGCCTCTCTCTCTCCACCGCGGGCCTGGGAAGGAGCCCCGTGAATCAGTGTCCCAAATCCAAATCAAGCTTCCCCGTGTTAGGACTTACTTAGGCACTCGCGCTAAGCCTAGCCTTCGAGTGGGAAAAGCAATGATTAACTATCCGAAAGTGGGGAATTACAATGTACGACGCGATCCTTATATACTACTATAGGTGGCTGTGCTGCGGAGTGATGCGATACGGAAAGATGCGGTACGAAAATAGAAAATAGTCTTTCATTACCCCCTTTTCAACCCCGACGTCCCGGCGGGAGGGAATTCGAAAGCGGAGTTAGGGAAACGATTATATGCTCGGCGGAATTGTTTGAATTCTATGGTGTTCAATATGCCGGAGGGAGTGGGGAGTGGAACTCGTCGACAGATAGGGCAGGAACACTGAGTTACCTCGCCGACCGCCCGAAGGTTCATAGTAGGTTGGGGGCGTGGTCGAGTCGGGTGTTTACGATGGAACTCCTTTATCTGTGGTGCACCCAATGGAACGTCGCGTAGTCGGACCCACTTGTCCTCTTCGACCGGTTTCCCTTCGTGGTGGATGAGATATTCTATTCCGCCTCTTCTTTCCCTTGAATCCTTGACCGACCAGTCGCGGGGGAGTTCTGGAGTGGCTAGCGCGGGGGCTGTGACTTCAACCGGATTTTCCCCTTTGCGATAAGGCCATAGTAGGGACTCGTTGAATACCGGGTGGATTCCTTTCCATGCTGTGTCCAGTTTCAATCGGTACGCCGAGGCTCCAACCTTCTTTACGACCTTGAATGGACCGTAGAACTTTTGGTCTAGCTTCTTCATCGGTTGGTCCGATCGGATGTAGGTGGCATCCAAAAGGACTAGGTCCCCATCTTTGTACTCTTGCCGGTCGACCGCCTTCCGGTTGTGGTATCTCTTCATTGCCCTTGCAGCATCCTCTAATGCTCTTCTCGCTTCCTCTCTGACTTCCTTCATTCCTTCTACGAATTCATCGGCCGCTTCGTTTCGCACTTCCTTTCTTGATCCTTCCATGGCCCGGGGCTGATGTCTGTAGTTGACTTGGAACGGAGTGAACTTTGTGGCGGAGGTGATCTTGGAGTTATGGGCAAATTCGGCTTGAGATAGCCATGTTGCCCAATTGCTCTGTCGATTATTACAATAGATTCGTAGATATACCTCCACTTCTCTGTTGATTCGTTCCGTTTGGCCATCTGTCTGGGGGTGGTACGCGGTGGACGGATTCCCCTCGATTCGTAGTAATGTATACAGGTCCCTCATGAACCCAGACACGAATTGGGATCCTCGATCTGAAATCACCTTTTTGGGTAGACCGTGTAGTTTCCAAATGTTGTCTTTGAAGATCTCGGCGACTCCTTTGGATGTCAGATTGATTCCCGTTGGGAACAGGCGGATCATTTTCAAGAATCTGTCCACTACTACCAGGATGGCGTCATGACCTTGGGATTGAGGTAGAGGTCCGATCATGTCGACCGATATGACCTCCCAAGGTGCCGAGGGGACGTCATGGGGATGGAGCGGGGTGATTTTCGTTGTCGTTCTTGGTTTATTTTTCTGGCATGTGTCGCAGGTCCAGACGTAGTTATTAACGTCTCGTCTTAGCGACGGCCAGAAATAGGCTCCTTTGATGAGCTCCATCGTTCGGTGTGCCCCGGGGTGTCCCGCTGACGGGTGATCGTGATGAGCTTTGATGATCTTCCGCCTCAGCTCCTTGTCATTAGGAATGTAGGTCAGATTCCTCCAGAGTACAATCCCGTCCTCTTCAGTCCAGTCCGAACCTTCCCTTGTAAGGCCCTCTTGTGCGTATCGCTCTCGTTTGTATTGAAGTTTACGGATTTCATCGTTGACCCCCGTCAGTTGAGACTGCACGAAGAACGTTTTGGTCAGTGGGGCCGCAGATGCGCCGGAGCGGGTCTGCGCGGGTTGGTTTTCGGTTGGCTGAAAGAGGGACTCGGGTAGTAAGATCTGGGAATTATTGTCCTCTACCCCCTTTTCAAGGCCTGGCATCCGTGACAGGGGGTCGGCCGGATTCAATCGGCCGGGGCGATGTATGATTCGGAAGTCATACTCCTGGAGTTGTTGTTGCCAACGAGCTTGGCGACGAGATAGGTCTTGGGGCTTCTTAAAACATTCAAGATTCTTATGATCCGTCCATATTTCGAACGGTTGACTTGCGCCCAACAGGTATTGTCGCCAGGATTTGAGTGCCCACATGATGGCCAACATCTCCAGGTCTCCCGCGTGGTAGTTTCGTTCGGCTTCTTGTAGTCCCCGCGATATAAACGCGATGGGACGCCAAACGTCCTTTTGTTTTTGCGAGAGTATCCCTCCTAATCCAATTCCGGATCCGTCTGTCTCCATTCGATATGGGTCCCCGTCAGTCGGCATAGATAGTGCGGGCACGGTCGTGACGGCTTCTCGTAGTTTATCGTATGCCGTCTTGCATTCGTCCGTCCACGCGAACTCTTTTTTGACTGACGTTAGGGCATTGAGCGGTTTGGCGATCCGAGCGAAGTCTTTGATGAATCGTCGATAGAAATTTAGGAATCTGAGGAACGCTCGGACTTCCTTTTGCGACTTAGGCTTGGGCCAGTCCGTGATTGCCTTGGTTTTGAGGGGATCCATTCGCACGGTGTCTTCGGATACGATAAGACCGAGGTATTCCGTCTCGGTAGCTTCGAACTTGCACTTCTCGTGCTTTAGCCACAGCTTATTCCGTCGAAGCACCTCTAGGACTTCTCTGACGATCCTTCGATGTGTCTCGAGGTCGGGGGTGAATATCATGATGTCGTCCATATAGACGACAACGTGTCCTAGGTTGATGAGGTCCCTCATGATGTGGTTCATCATCGTTTGGAAGGTGGCTGGACTATTAGTGAGTCCGAAGAACATGACGAGCGGTTCGAATAGTCCTCGGTTGGTGCGAAAGGCGGCCTTCCACTCGTCGCCATCGCGCATCCGAATGTTGTTATACCCCCACCTAATGTCTAGCTTGGTGAAATACTTTGAGCCTTTTAGTTTATCAACTAGTTCTCCGATCAGTGGTAAAGGGTATTTGTTTCGGACCGTAATGGCATTCAGCTTCCTGTAGTCCTGTACGGGGCGGAGTCGTCCGTCTTTCTTCTTAACAAAGAAGAAAGGAGATGCAAACGATGACTTGGACGGTCTGATTCGGCCCGATTTCAGGTTTTCATCCAGGAAGGCATCGAGTTCCTTTTGCTCGCCGGGAGATAAGGGGTAGACTTTGCCGTCGACGTTGTGGTCGCCGTCTATGAGGTCGATGGCGTGGTCCCAAGGGCGATTTGGTGGTAACTCATCGAAGGATTCTTTGGCGAAGACGTCCTCGTAGTCGTGGTACGCCTGTGGGACTGCCTCCTTAAACCCCTTTTTCTCCTTAGCGAGGTTCGCGGCTGCTGCGATGTCTGTGGCCACATTTCTACATCTTAGATACTCGTCGGTCTGCACCTGATACAGGGTGTCACCAGGATATAGCTCGTCGTCGTCATCGTCGTCACAGTCGATCAACCCTGGTGTGTGGTCGTCGTCACACCTGAACGTTACGGTGTGCGCCTTCCAGTCGATTAATGGGTTGTGGAGGGTTAGCCAGTCGTGGCCTAGGTAGACCGTATTGGACGATAAGTCAGTGACTGACAGGGCGATCCGTTCCTTGTGATCCTGTATGTTCATTTCCATCATCACGAACTCGGTTATTTCTCCGCCCGAGTTGGCCGTTCCGTCGGCGTTGTAAACGGGGATGGGTCTGGGCAATTTATGCGTGCTTACCCCCTTTTCAATGACGAAGGAGCGGTCGATGGAGGAACCAGTGCAGCCCGAGTCGATGAGTACCGTGGCGGGGAATACCCGTTTGTCGTCGGAGGTCAGATGAGCTGGTAGTTCGAGAGATTGGCCCCGGACAGAGACCTTATGGCGGGGACGCTTCTGTAGATCTAGGAGGGCAATGTGAGCCATCTCCTGCGTCATCTCTCGAATTTGTTGAACCAGTCCGCTAGTGACTTCCTTTCGACGTGAGTCATGGACAAACCAATTTAAATGTTGGAGTGCGCGGTTGTCGGCGTGCTCACAACTTTGTTTGATCCATGCGGTCGACCACGGGTCTACTGTCCAGGCCTGAGTTAGTCTACCAGATCGCTGACGACATCTTTCGGTCGTCTTTCTTGACGATCCGTCAACTACTCGCTCTGGGGAGCTGCTCGCGCAGACCCGCTCGGTCGGGTCTGCGGGCTTGGTGCTACCACCCGGCGATGCCTCAGGTCTTTTCAGTATTGATACTTTGCCAGCGCATACCCGCTTGGTCGGGTCTGCGGGCTTGACCCTGTCGGTCGAACCAAAACCCTCTGTTCCCCTTTTTGTGTCAGGTAGGGAGTCCACCTGCTTGACCGTCGGTGTGGCGATCTTTTCGATGATCAGTTGGACGAGTTTATCGCCCTTTTTTAC
>JBBPKK010000441.1:0-24575 GCA_038089215.1 Tylopilus vinaceipallidus
ATGAACAACAATATCATCATATGCGTTGGATGTTCGAATTATTGGAATAGACAGTACATGAAGAACATGGTACAAAGGCTGTCGAAGGGGCCTATGAAGAACTCAGAGTTTTTTGACTCTCTTGAGCTAGTGTCAAAGTCTCAGTGCAGCTCGAGTGAATGCAATTTTGAAATGATGGCCTATATTGGGCCAATCGTGACTATAAAGAATGCAGGGAGGGTGGCAAAGGCGCTTTCGGAGGTATGGCGTCTCATAACACGGACTCCTGATTGATGTACTGACTGGCTATACAGATCGAGCTCCCCGTCTCCGAGTCTTAATTCCAGTTATTTTTTAAATACGGACTCGTGTTAAGTTCGAGGGTTGCACAATAGAACAAAACCACTAACTGTATAACGTCACGGCCTTTGGGGCTGCTTGCCAGAAGCACAGGCCGCCATTCCGGATTATTCCGGTTAGTAAGTCCTACTGGTTGTAATCGTGAGTCGTATGCAATCGAGAAGGGCTGAACACTGGACAGATACCACTAAATAGCGGTACAATCTAGGTTGTTGTGACGTAGAAACGTCGCGAATAGAAAGACGGGAAGCAGGCTGAATGAGGTGATGAACGAACACCTAGAGGAAATAATACACCACCATCCTGCGCCGCTCATAATATCTCCACGACGTCCGCATGTACATCTTTTGCAGAGCTGATCTGGCGCTCCAGTCCCGGTGCAGTGATCTCGTGTTCAGCGGCGACACGCTTGAACTCTCCGTTGGATTGCTGCTGGAGTAATAATGCACTGAACGGTCGCCGCAGACGGACGACGAGCTGCAACGCCCGGGTATAGTCATCGACCGTGCCAACGGGAATAGCATCCATTGGCGACGTCGGGGAACGACCCGGATCAGAATCAGAGTCCTCGTCATCCGACTCGGTCCCCCAAGTAAACCCGCCGACTGGACCGCATAGGTCCCGAAGTAACGGACGTACAAGGATGAGTTTCCGTGGCTCCGTCAACGGGAGCCTGTCCGATGTTTGGAATTCCACATAACCAATCCCCGATACCCGGGCACGGTAACGGTTCTCCCGGCCACTTCCAAAATCTTGCACGCCGAGCCTCTTGACTACAAAAATGATGCATGGGAGATGGAGTCGGCGATTAGCAAAGCCGACTGGAGGTAAATGGTTGATTTTTTGAAAGATTAGCAGTGCCTCCTCCTGAGAGAGAGAACTTTTGAGCTCCGCTACGCGCGTGTCCATCTCAGCATCTTCCACAACAGGCGGAATGTATGGCGAGTGTTTGTATACTGCAAGGGTGGCGGGAAGGCAGCTGTGGTATGACGAAGACTTGCCAGCCCAAGCTAGCACCGTCAAATCATTAGAACGAGCCATAATCTCCTCCAATAAGTGTCCTAGCGCGGCGTCTCCTTCTCCATAGTGCGGTCTGATGTCACTTTTGAAGATACCAATTAGCGAATATGCTACATCCTCCTCTATCGTAGCGTTGCGTGTCGAAGAAAGCCGTAGCTTCTCGCGAATGCTAAGATCATCAGGATGGAAGGATGTGATTGTACCCCGAGAAACACCCATGGCATTCGCAAGCTCCTGCATGATCTCGGAAGATTCCTTATGGTTTGACCGGGTGTCGCCAAGGTATGGTTTCCACTCGCAATCGTAGAACCGGATCACCTTCGGTACCAGCAGCTCTTGCACTGTCCAAGCCCTCGTCATCCAGATATTATCCGTGAGATTTCCGAGTACCGATGGTGACGCTACGCTCGCAAGCAGAACAAGCGTGGCGGCAGAGGCTTCATACCACTTGTACATCATAGTGAGCGATTGGTTTAGTACTGAGCTGACCGTCTTATCAATGCAACAAGTGTCCGACCAGGCCCAACGAAATCCGTCGGCGCGGACTATCTTGCAAAATTTTTGCAGTTTCATGTTCAACGGTGACGCTCCCAGCTTCAAGTTCCAAACCGAGTTGGCTGCCTGAACATCCTGGAACGAAGGTTCCTTCCCTTCCCAGACGTGCGAGAGCATGACATATTGAAAGAACTTGGCCGTCTCTCGCATGATGCATTCCTCATCCAATTTTTCTGTCATGGATGAAACTAGTTCTTTGAACTGGAGATCCGACTTGAATATTTGCATCCGTTCCGATGCGTCGCACAGGCAACCGCTCTCGACATCAATAAGAACGATTGGGCATACTCTGAGGATCTCATGGACAGCGCTTTCGATAGCAGCCCCCGATCGGGCAGGTGAAATATATTTCTCTGCTAATTCTGTGGGACCAACTTAGCTCATAATCTTTATGCTGCTTGAAATACACCTACGCCGGATGTCTTGGTCCAGCGACTCTTCAATGAGGGATAGCATACGAGTGAACGTTTTGATTGCTTCATCGTAGCGTTTCACACCATGCAATGCTGCGTGTTTTCTCTCGTATCCCCAAGGACTCGGAGGGTCCAACTTGATTGCCTGTGTCGGATGAATGAATCATCGTTGTAATACGAGGAGTGTATTACATACCTCATTGGCGTCCTTCAGCGCTTCCTCCCACAGACCCAATGTTCCTTGGGTTTTGCTTCTCTTGACAAAGAGTCTCGCAGCATTTGACGGATTCAAGGACAAAGCAGCGGTGTACTGCATGATCGCTTCCTTTGGTTTACCGGATTGCACCGCTGCATCGCCAGCACCCTCGAATATTGAGAGACATCTTTGAACGAGGTCTAGCATCGAACCATCAATCCACCATAACGAGCATTGGTCGTAATGAAGCGTACCTGGGTTCCAATCTATGGCCTCCTGACTCGACAGGGCATCCTCGCCAAAAGTTTCAGCCATGACGGAAAGTGAGCCGGCCACTTCGGTATGGCCCGCAGCATGCATAGCTTTAACTAGCTGCAGCTGAATCGAGACGGGGAGTCTATCAAAGTCCCATCCGAATATCTTCCAGATATTGTTAATGCGCTTCGGGTGTGCGTCAGAGTCGAAAACTTACCATCGACAGTACTACCAGGTGAGGAACCTGCTGGAATGGGATGGCTTCTTGCGCACGAGTGAATAGTTCTATCGCACGTTCATTCTCTCCTTCTTTCAACAACCTGCTTCCGGTATGAAGGAGCATATGAGCCTATATGTGCATTCTTAGCCACGTACAGATTCCCCTATCCCGTGTTTCACCCACCCGGATAGTGAGATAGAGCGATGAGTCTCCCGGAACATTGATCAAGCTATCCACACGTGAGAGAGCATTGGCCTGATGTCCACATTCGAACATAACAATAGCCTGAATCAAAGGAAAGATTATGGTAATGCAAAGACGGTCGAAATGATCGGTAAATACCTTGATCAACAAGAGAAATTTACTCTCGGCGGCGGGAACACCGTCACTGAATGCGAGGTCAAACAGCCACATTACCAACGAATATTCTCCACTGCCGATCCGGCACACTGCGTTTGCGACGTGACCAATCACTGAGGGTTGAATTTTGAGAGACTCGAGCGCGACAGTCAGTATAACCCGTCGGACAATAGATAAGTAACGTTACCTTTTCAGCATCCAAGATAGCAATATCGCGTTCTTTCGAACGCATCCGCACGAGGGCGCGGTTAGCAAGCGCACGAGCATGATAAAAAGGATTCACGGGACGTATGATTTCGTCTGTCAGGAGTGCTTCGGCGCGAGTTAAGTCACCCGCCGTCCAAGATTTGAGCGCTACATCAGAGATGTACAGTAACGGCAACTGAGAATCTTGGAATGTCACCACAAAATTAGCGAAGCCCAAAAAACGATGTTTGAACGCACACGAACCAAGGAGCAAGACAGAACAATGGAGGATGGGAAATCGATTAGATGCAACGAATTCGCTTACTACAACCACCTACGTTTACTGTGAAGTACAATTTTGGGAGGATGTTGCGCAGACCCCGGATCGTTACTTTCCCATTCTTCTCGCAAGTCGCCAAGTAATCATCAGTAGGCGAGAGCGCAATTTGCCAAATGTGGGTTGCGTGCTTGATAACAGTCCCAACTTGCTTGTATGTAGAGGCATCCCAAAAAGACAGCGAATCGTACCCAGAGACAACAAAGAATTTTTGATTGTGAGCGAGCGCAATGGTGGCAGGATATCCGGGTCCGGGAAAGGTCCATTCACCAAGCACCGCTCCCGAGGTTGGATCGAAACATTTGGCTTCCGTAAACGAGACGGCACATAGTCGATGGCCATCGATTAGCCAAGTCAGCAGCGGCGCTGAGCACTTCGCCGCGCGAAACGGAATGGTCAACAATTGATGTCCATCCTCGCTGCTGAAAATACGGATAGACTTGGCGTCAGGGTTTTCCGACGTGACCGTCGCGACACGGTCACCATTCGGAGAAAATCGTATCGTAACCACGCTCCCTTCGTGTGACAACGGCCCAACGAGCTGTTCCCCGGTCTCGATGCTACAAATGAACGCCACCTTGTCATAGCCGCCCGTCGCAAACTTGGATGAGTCTGGTGATATATCGACCGAGTATACCGTGTTAGTATGAGTGTGGACATCCAGCACTTTTTCCCGGGATTGCAGGTCCCACACGCCTACCCTCGCAAGTCCAGTGTCGCTTGGAAACCGTAGTCCGCACACCAGTCGTCTGTAATCTGGAGAGAGGGCCACCGAGAAGATCTCGCTTCCCGGGCTTGTTTGAATGGCTTCCCCGACCTCGCGTCCGTCATCGATACGCCACCATTTAAGGACCCCTTCCACACCGCCACTTAACACCTGCTTTCCATCTTCTGTAAAGGCGACTGCGTATACTGGGCTTGGATGGTCGATTTCACGTATTTGCGAGCGATCTGAAGGTTGGCATGTGCATCAGCGACTCTGCACAATCCGGACACGGCCTACAACATTCAGAGAGGACTACGTACCTCCCTCCGTAGACTGCATGGCTCAGCACCCGTCCCTAACAACACAGAGACGAAGCGAGGCTGCGGAAAAAGCGTGGGGGGAGAAATGGTTGCAAGAGGCCCCCACGCTGGCCGTCTTATCGACTGTCGGATCAAATTCCGAGCCCAAGCCCTGACTCAGGTCCTTGAACGCCGACCCTTGAGCCCTGAGGCCCCATGTCTTTTTGTATCCGCGGACATCCAAAAGTCCTACGATGCATGCCCACTCTTCGTTATGCGAGTATGCCCATGCACTGTGGTGCGTGAATGCGTCACAAGTACCACTGGCACACAGCTGACCATGGTCGCACAACGTCAATACAGGAGTGGAGCTGAGTCAGGCACCCAAATGAAATCAGAAAAAAAAAAAAGACATGCAAGGCAACTCTGCCGTCATCGTGACTTGAACTTTCCCATTGGGTGGTGACCTTCCAGGCCATTTTGGCGGCGATTCGGGGGTTCCTGAATCGCGTCGTTGGTGGTGTGAAATCCACCTTTAAGTTCCTGCTTGCTGCTCGAACTTCGCGCGTCGAAATGGGACATGGCCTATGAGAGTAAAAAAACTGGATGGATTCGCGTAAGTGAGGGCATGATATCGAGAACATCATCACACTTGCGCTTGTTGGGGTAGGTTCGGGTTGAAGACGATCATCGGGAGCGAGCGGTTGTGGTCGAAATGAGTCCATTCAAGCCTGAGCCTGCTGCCAGCGACGCTTCCCGGACCAAAGTATGACTGGCGTCTGCATTACAGAAGTCGTGCGTCCAATTTTTTGACTGTGCCATTAGCATAAACTCACAAGCTTTAGAGTCACTGGCAGGCTGGATCGCTCAGCAGTGACGGTCTTACTACCATAAACACTGCCAAACAGACTTGGACCTACAACATACCTTGCGCTCGAACGAGACCTTCAATGATAGCATTCGGCGACCAAACTATGTAATAAAAAAAAACATTCTACTTCTAAACCACCGTCCGTTGCAGACCACACGTCATTACGCACCCCATCGTATTCACCCCCATCACTGCACCTTCTTCTCCCCCTCCGTCTCAGCCCTGACCTTCGCCTCTTCCCGCCGCCGCGCCTCCCGTCGCTCCCGCCCCCGGGTGACCAACGGCTTGGGCTCCAAATCCGCAAACAACCGTTTGCACACCTTTTCCACCACCCAACAGCCCACGAAATCCACAATCATCACACTCGTCAACCGCACCTTGAACTATCCCCTTTGTCAGCACCCGGTCCATCGCATCACGTGTCAAGACCTTACCGCCGTGTCCATCTCCACAATCTGAAGCCACCGGTTCAACTCGGGGAAAAAGTCGGTCGCACCTGAGAACGCGACCGTGCTCGCCCCGACGAGGCCCCAAAACAGTTTTGAATTCTCTCGGATGCCTTCGCGGAAAGGTCGGCCTTGGAAGTTGATCGCAAACGTCGAGACTTGTTGCGAGAGACTCAGCAGGTAGATGGCCGTGTTCAACAGGCTCGGCTCGAACTTGGCCTCGAGGTCAATGACGCCCGGTCTGCGCGAACAGGCATGAGAGGAGTGTCAGCGTATGAATGGGCAAACGCACGGATCATAAAAGTGTGCCAAGTTCGTGATGTACACCAGAGATATGATATGCAGCGCAAACTGAATGAGGACGGACAAGAGCACGTAGAGGTTGAAAATATTGCCCAACGGTCGTTCGCGTGAAAGTTTCTCCACAGGCTAAAAGATCAGAATGCACGTCGACAGGGCGCACCATAAAAGTACATACAACGTACCTGAGCCCGCGAGATGCACAAGAAACAGACAGACATCAACATTCCACTAACAGTCACCTGGTAATCGCCAAACTTAATACCGTCTAGATACTGTACGCTCAAACTATGTGCGGTGATGAGACAGTTTAGCGCCAAGATCTTGTACATCTGGATTGTCGCGACCAGCGTACAACGGCCTTGCCTGATGATGTGGCTAACTAGCAGGTACGGTTAGTCAGCGCGTGGTAACAATCGAAAAAGGCTCACTGGCTGCGACGTGCGAGAGCTTGGAAGTGAACGGAGCGGCACACGACGCATCGCCAAGTTTGATCTGAGGCACATCCTCATCTCCTTCCATATTGGCCAACGCGTCCGTGATGGAAGCCAAGTCAAACTACACGGCATCACTGAGTAAAGTGACACGCCAGAACCATGACCGACCCACCTTTTCCATCGGATTCCTTTGCCTTGCAACCTGCAAGTTGGCCGCAGCCTTCTTTTGCGCTTCGACAACATCTGGATACAAGTGCGCGATCGCGGGCGGCACAGGTGGAGGTGGCTGCCCGAAGCGTGCAGAGAGTTGAAGCTGACTCTCGTATACCTTTTTGATCCGCTCCATCTTTTGGTGCTCAGCGATCCTTTGCAGGTCCTCAGGGGTACCATCCAAGAGTGCCACACCTATGTGGGCCTGTTTGAGCGCACCAACGTCGTTTGTACCGTCGCCGGCCATCAGGGTGGTATACCCTAGTGCCTTTAGGCTAGTGAGGATGAACTCCTTCTGAGAGGGCGAAACACGAGCATAGACCCAAGTGTTCTGCACGAGGTCGTTCCAGCTTGGCAAAGACTGGAATTGTTTCATGGCGGCACCAGTAATACAGATGTCGTATTCGTCAAACAACGATTTGTCGAGGGGCTTCGAAGGATCAACTGGAATGATCTTGCTTTCGTCGACAGTACGCCAGCAAAGATCTAGAATAACGAAAAGGATCAAATATGGCCGATCGCCTCAAGACAACAAACAACATACCAGCATCATGAGCTGCGTTCTCCTTCAGGTCCAGGATAAGCGCATCCCTATCAACGATTTCAACATCATGTGCGACATGCAGGGCCGTCAACGGATTGTCGCCTGTAATCATGATACACTGGAGCGCAGTTAAGTACGACCACGAACAATGAATTTCCAAAAATACGCACACGATGCGACGCGTCGGCCAACATTTTCAGAGTCTCTACAGCGTCTGCTTTCAACGGGCAGTGAAAAACGAGGAACCCAGCAAACGTGAGGTTACTCTCGACCTCCTCTCGGTGGAGCTTGTTGATCTAGACAACGATGCTTCAAAATCACGCACTGATCACGAAAAATGAGATGGCTTACCTTGTCGATCGACATCGAATCCATCTCCTTCGTACCGAGGGCAAGTACACGGCTGCCCCGTCTCGTATACCATTTAAACGTCTCGTCGTACCATTCCGGCACGTATGCGAGCATATGCTTGATCGTCTCAGGGGCTCCCTTAACGGCTACAAGAGCCTTGCCCGACGGCAGTGTGGACACGGTAGACATGCGCTTAAGGGCGGAAGAAAACTGGAAACGGCGACGGATTAAAATACGCGACGCACTGGGCGTTTTGCTGGAGGTAGGAGCAATTGAATCTCCTGTGCATCAAACGTAAGATCCACCGCGCGCGTCATACTTCAGACACAAACCCTGCGAAATTTGCCATTCGAGTGCTTCCAATGTCGTTTTCTCCATAGGATCTCCAACAACAAGACCATCATCCAAACGAACGAGGGCGTGCGCCGCAGCAAGACAGTAGATGGTCTGCTTGCTAGCGTCCTTTACATCAATAAGCCTCAGCTTGTCAAAGTCACTACCGTTCGGGTGTCAGTGGAGCAAACAAACAAACGTAGAAAATCTTACTCAATGCCTGCAACACCCTCGAGAACGAGATTCTCGGCTGTGATCGTGCCCGTCTTGTCGAAGCAACATATATCGATCCTTCCAGCAAAGGGAATGCGGAATGGTTCCGTGCAGAAAATAGCTAAAAGCATATTTAGTCTGATCCGACCCCGGTTTTAGAGGGATCGACATACCAAACTTGGACAACGCTACCAGCGAAGCATTGACCGCAAGAGACAGCTCCATCGGTAACTCAGGCGGCACCACACTGGTGATGATCAGGACGCAGTCGAGCAGCAATTTGGATTTCTTGAGGTCTCTCTCAATACCTTGCAACTACAGCGTGAGCATTGATGTCGAATTCCTGGGGATCAAATTTTGAAGCACCTTTTACCCAAACATACCAGCTCGCAGCGATTGCAAAGATGAGCAGGAATCCAATAAACAAGAAGGACTCCAGATTGTTTGCGGAAACACGTTCTGTGGAGAAGATCATTGTCCGGACCAGTTGTCCTTGAGCCGTGCCAAAACCAGTTCGCAACACTACTCCAAGACATCCACCATCAGGGGTTCCCGCCGAGGCCTGTCCTTGGCCTAGCAGGATGAGGATGGATAATAAAGGTAAAACAAAGATACTCACTTATGGGACTGGCTTGCAACACTCTTGTTCCGCTAAACAAGACCGCGTTCTTGTGTGCACCATCAACGTCGATCTTGTCCGAAGTATCCAGGAGCTGAATAGACTCCTTGAGCAGTGGTGTCGATTCACCAGACAACATGGCTTCGTTGACGATACATGTGCCATGGACTAAGAGGATGTCCGCAGGGACAACGGTTTCAGATTGCAAACGAGCTGAACGAATCAATGTCAGATAACTAAAGTGAAAAATTACAACGAACACGCTCACCGACCGATACCACGTCTCCGGGGAGGAGTTCATCCGTTTGTAAAGTGATCCACTTAGAATCACGAAGACATTGAATGGGGTACGGGGCAACGGACATGGTTCTAAACTCGGTGAGCGTTTTCAGCCGCTGCACAAATCCATTAGTCCCAGGAAGGCAGCACGAGTCAGTCGACGCACCTGCCAAACCACCGTACACTCGAACATCACAAGCATGAAGAGGGTGAAGATACTATAATACCAGTACTCGTCCAAGCACCACAACGCGACACAAAAGATCTGGAACACGAAAAAAGGCGCGGTTGCGTGTTCACCGAACAGCTCAGCGAAAGAGGGGATCGGGATGTTGAATTCGTTTTTTCCGTACAAGGATTTCAACGGGTCTATTTGATTCGTTGCGAGGCCGGGTGGTGCGAGGAAGTCCGAAAGTCGGGGGCGACTGGTGCAGGGATATGGGAGGCGCGTAAAGGCGACGGGGGTCGACTTTGCTACGACATAGGTGTCTCGCTGGTAGTTGAAGGTATACGACATCGGCTCGGAGGGAATCCGCTTAACAAGGGGAACGATTTCACCCTGGCCACGGTGTTGATGAGGAACGAGACGAATGCAATCGGCGTCTTGGACCGAGGAGGCCTTTGGAATAGCAGACATCAGCAAACATCCAGCGCACGGGACTATAGGGTCGTACCTGGCGAGTGGTTATCCAAGCCTTTGCGCCGGCACTCCAACGGGTGACGAGGAAGCTGAGGGCATGGCCTGCGCCCAGGGAGACGCAAGCAAGAAAAGTCCACTCTTCGCTCTTTATCCAGTCATCATACCGTACGTAGTATGCGTATGCAAGGAGGGGATAGAGGGACAGAAAAGGAAGCGCATAGATATGTGTGTACCACGGAAGGGCGACGTGTAAGCTCGCCCGAGCGATTTCGGACGACTGGACATGCACGGCGACCCTGATGGCGACGGTGAGTGATAAACGTCGACATAGAAACAAGACTGCCCTACATGTCGTGCACGCGGTGAGGGGGAGTGACTACAAAGGACACGCTCCGCGCGACGGCAGGAGACGTGGACGGTTGGGAAAAGATGCCAGGTCTGACGCCACCGGAAATTTGGATGGCCAGGTTGCTTAGTCATCACACACGACAGGGTTACTTTAAAATTATAGCAAGCTATGCAACGGAGATCTGTACGCAGTACGTATACGCAAAGTGAAAAGGGATATCAAAGCGATAGTACTGTATCAAACCGGCGTGATGGGCATCGGTCACGGATGTATCCACAGCCGTACTTCGTCCTCACTGCCGGTGCTATCCGTGGCGCGGAGCGGAGGTCTCGTGGGCTGTGGTGATTGGGTGAGACCGCCGTGATGATCGTGTGGGAGGGAGAGGAGAGGTAATGGTGTGTCTGCGTCGTGGATGGGATCCAAGAGGGCGGCGGTGGGATCATTGCATTCGACGACGTCGCGTCTCCAGCGGTCGATCGAGTGGAAGGTGTCCGTGGAGTAAAACACGGCAGGCGACGAGTGTAATTCGTCGTCGTGGACATAGTCTTTCTGTGTATTCAGGTAAGGTCGCTTGCACTGTATGTGGGGGTCCTCTGAGCCGTCCCAACTGATGGGATAGAAGATAAAGCGAGGCGGGTGGGGGCTAAAAACGATCAGTCATATGAACGGGAGCGACGACGCACGCTCACCATTCTATGCCTCCGAGCTGGGCGTGGACGGGGTCGGGGGTCGGGAGGGTGACGGTGGTATCGGACGGGGTGACGTCGAGGGGGGTGCTTGTGTCTGGGTGAGGTCGTGCGGCCGACGGGGCGGTGTGTGCTCACCTGGGGAACTCACCGGGAGTCATGGTCGGGTCGCATGAGGGTGGCTTGGGACTGCAGTGACCTAATGCCCCTGCCAGCTGTTTGGCCGTGTTTGTGCAGGCCCCATCATCCGACACGTCGACCCGGCCTTGGACGACATCCAGTTCAACCATGCTCAACTTCGAGGACGTCGAGGAACGCGACGGTGCGCACGGTTCGCTTGGGGCGCCTTTTTTTGACTCGTTTTTTCGGCAGGCGTGCGGCTCTCGTGGAACGTCTGGCCCTCGTCGCGCATGGAGGCGACCCGGACGGTCGTGCCCATCTCCGCGCTCTACACGCCCCTCAAGCACCGCGAGGACCTGCCCCCCGTCCTCTACGAGCCCGTCACCTGCAAGCCTCCATGTCGCGCCATCCTCAACCCCTACTGGTGCGTGTTTCCCCGCCCGTCCGGCCGCCCGCTGATCCCGCCCTGCCAGCCAAATCGACATCCGCGGCAAGCTTTGGATATGTCCCTTTTGTCTCTCCCGCAACGCTTTCCCCCCCCACTACAAGGATATTTCAAACACGAACCTCCCCGCCGAGCTCCTCCCAAAGTACACCACCATCGAGTACACCCTCTCCCGTCCCGTCCAGGTGCCCCCCATCTTCCTCTTCGTCGTCGACACCTGTCTCGACGAGGAGGACCTCAAGGCACTCCGTGATGCCATCGTCGTCAGCCTCGGTCTGCTCCCGCCCTATGCCCTTGTTGGCCTCATCACCTACGGTACCATGGTACGTGTCACCTCCTCGCCCCCTTGTCGTGGCTCAAACCTGCATAGACACAAGTCCACGAGATAGGCTACGCCGAGTGCAGCAAATCCTACGTCTTCCGCGGTGGCAAAGAGTACGCTCCCAAGCAAATCCAGGATATGCTTGGTCTCAGCACCACCGCTCGTGCCGCCCCTCGTCCTGGACAACCGATGCCCCAGCAGGCCTTCGGTGCCGCTCGCTTCCTCCTTCCTGTCCAACAATGCGAATTCCAGCTGACCGGCATTTTGGAGACCTTGGCGCGTGACCCGTGGCCCGTGGCCAACGACAAGCGTCCCCTTCGTTGCACAGGTGTAGCCATCAGTGTTGCCGTCGGTTTGTTAGAGGTCAGCATTTTCCCTTGTCTCACACGACCCGGTGCGCATAATCACTCCACAGACTACATACCCTAACACGGGTGCGCGTATCATGCTCTTTGCTGGCGGTCCCGCGACAGAGGGTCCTGGTATGGTTGTCAACAATGAGCTTAAAGAACCGATTCGTTCACATCATGACATCGAGCGCGATAGCGTCAAGCACTACAAGCGTGCCGTCAAGGTATATGCGCTCGCCCTCTACTTTTAATGACCTTATTCAACCCTCTCCTTAGTTTTATGAGGGTCTTGCCAAGAGAGCCTCAAATAACGGCCACGTCGTCGATTTGTTCGCTGGTTGCCTCGATCAGGTCGGTCTGTTGGAAATGAAGTCGTTGCCCAATTCTACCAATGGCCTCATCGTTCTCTCTGATTCCTTCGCGACCTCAATCTTCAAGCAAAGTTTCCTCCGTGTATTCAACAAAGACGATCAAGATTTCTTGCAGATGGGTTTCAACGCCACTTTTGATGTCCAGGTATTTGATCCTTCATTTCACTTATCGTCTTCATTGATCTCGCACACTCCATAGACTACCAAGGAACTCCGTGTTTCTGGCCTCATTGGACATGCTATATCCGCCGGCAAGAAGTCTGCCTGCGTGGGCGAGACCGAGATCGGTATCGGTCAAACATCAGCGTGGAAACTGAACTGCATTACCCCCCGGACATCTGCGGCAGTGTACTTTGAAGTCGTCACGCCCGCCGGCCAGGCTCTCCAACCCGGTTCACGTGGTCTCATTCAATTTGTCACTCATTATCAGCACTCGTCTGGGCAACAGCGCCTACGGGTAACAACCATCGCACGTAACTTCGCGGAAGCAGGATCGCCTAGCATCGCTGCGTCGTTCGATCAGGAAGCTGCGGCTGTGCTGATGGCCAGAATAGCTGTTTTCAAAGCCGAAATCGATGATTCATCAGACGTGTTGAGGTGGTTGGATCGCATGCTCATTCGACTGTGTCAGAAGTTTGCAGACTACAGAAAGGAAGACCCGACGAGCTTCAGGTTGACGGACAACTTTAGCATTTACCCTCAGTTCATGTTCCATTTGAGGCGGAGTCAGTTTTTGCAGGTGTTCAACAACAGTCCGGATGAAACCGCATTTTACAGGCAAGCATTGCCCATTCCATGGCGGATGCGTGCTTATATCGTTCATCCCCCAGACATATCCTCAATGAAGAAGACGTCAACAACTCGTTGATCATGATTCAACCGACCCTCATGTCCTACACCTTTGATGTCCCCCCTCAGCCCGTTTTGCTTGACAGCGTCTCGATCAAGCCCGACGTCATCCTCCTCCTCGACACCTTCTTCCACATCCTCATCTTCCATGGTGAAACTGTCGCTCAATGGCGCAAGGCAGGATATCACGACCAAGAAGGCTATGAAAATTTCAAGGAGCTCCTTGAAGCGCCCGTCGCGGATGCCCAAGACCTCCTCACAGACCGATTCCCGATCCCACGGTACATCGTGTGTGACCAGGGTGGCAGTCAAGCCCGCTTCTTGTTGTCCAAGTTGAACCCGTCGACCACGCACATGTCGGCATCAATGTACGGGACGGCGCAGGCCGCAGGTGCAGGGCAGGCGATCTTTACCGACGACGTGAGCTTGCAGGTGTTTATGGAGCACTTGAAACGTCTCGTGCGTGTTTTTCCGTCTTGCGCCGGTGAATATGGTTGACTGATGTGTGCGCTAGGCTGTCGGTGCGCAGACCAATTAGGGTGTCGGTTGGGCCGGGGTGAACACTTTTTTCATTGTTTAATGATTCTCTTTGCGCTTCGTTTTCTCGTCGTTTATACGGTACTGGTTCGTCTGTCAATGTGTCCCGTCTTATTAAGACTAGATGCAATGCATAGAAGATCTCCGATCAGGCGACTTGAATGAATGGGACGTTACTGATACGTGACCTGTCCCGTGTCTTACTTGCAGCTAGTCGTAACCCAAGCGAATCAAGCCTACTGTTGAATCACTCGTACACAGCAAAATTTGAGCTCGGCACACCACCAACTTTCCGACAAATGGCCTAGCTCCGCATATGTACTCCCTTTCTCGCACGATTGATGCATGCGTGAGACGGATCTGATCCGCGCGCCATGCAATGCATCAGCGGCTTTCCAAACTTGATCTCGCAGGAGGGGCGTCAGTCAGCAGCTCGCACTGCACGCCCTAGAAGATCGCGACCGCCCGCCAACCCGCCAGCTCGTCGACCCTGGATCGTTCGATCCACGGCATGCCCTGAGACAAGAGCATGACCACCGGCATGTGCGTGTCCCCCGCCCCACGGCGCGCCACGAACGCGTCCGACCGCCGCTCGAGCATCGCCGTGGTCGCGAGGTCCCCCGAAAGGGAGAGTGCCCGCAGCCGCCCCATCCGGGGCACCACGTCGTCCAGCGGGTGCAGGAGGCAGGGGACGTCCCAGACGCTCAAACACACCACGGTGCGCGCGATCGCGTCGAGGAGGGCGTGCAGGCCTTCGTACGTGAGCCCCCAGACGTGCTCGAGCACCACCCGCACGAGGGTGTCTGTGGCGGCGGCGGTGAGCAGGGCGAGGCCATCGTCCCGGAGGAGGGACTTGTGGAGGGTAAGGTGCGTCAGCGCGCACGCGGGCGGGCGGAGGAACAGGCGCGCGAGTCGCGGGCCTGGTCGGAGATATTCGGCTGTGAGCGACGTCAGCGCGGGCAAGCGGGCCATGTAGCGCGCGAGCTGCGCGGTGGTGACGTCCCAGGTGCGCAGTGGAACGATGCAACAAATGGCTTACCACGATAGCAAACCAGAACATGGCCAGGATGATGCGGCTGGGAACGGTAAAATAGCTAAACCAGAAGCCAAAGGAAGATCTGTTTAAGACGGGAAATGCGACGCGAAGACGCGCCCCGGTGGTTCCGTTGAGCACCATGACAATAGAAATGATGGCATGGCCGACAGCAATGCAAGGAAGGGCCTGACGCCTTGTAGGGCTTAATACCACTGCGGCAGACCAAGGGGCGACGCATACCAAGAAAGACCGATGGCAAGCATGGAGCTGGCAAGTTCCCATGACGGAATGGTAGCAGCATCCGACAGCCAGTAAGTGATCTAGGGATGACGGTGACTCTGGACACGCATAACCGGCTGGGAACTGACGCACATAATTCCAAGTGCCGGGGTGACAGGAGCGGGTCGGGCCGACTACTCACGTCCAAGTCCTGAGGTGGGGAGGAACAGGATCCATATCCGTGTTGCTCCAGCCATCTGCGGCGAAGGTCGTCTCGTCCGGCTCGAGGGCCCAGCGGGCGAGCTGGACGCGAGAAAACGACATGAACCGAGGATGCCGGCAGGGTCGGGCCGAGTAGATTAGATGTGGTCACGTGCTGGCTCGCTCCACTGGTAAGGATCTAGCCACTTCTGAGTCAACGAATTTGGCTGCACCGGTCAGTCTGATGCATCGAATGATCATCAGGGAATCTGTCAACGATGGCCAGCGGATTTTCCCTGATACACGTACCATTACACCCAAACCCGAAGAATCGACCGAACTCACAAATGACCGACAATACCGAGCACATCGAGACGGGATAATCACATGTTCACCATTGTACGAGACAGGATTCAAGTAATCGATTAGAGATAGAAGCATTCCCAATATACACCACAATCAATATCGAGTATACATGAAGCATTCTCCAATTGAGACACCATCCTGCTCAGATATCCGTACCGGGCCCTGCAAATCCCTGAGGGTGATAAATGCCGTGGAAACCAAACCCGACCGCGCAGCTCATACTTGCTCTGCCCACTTCCGTCATGCTTTTTGCGTCCAAAACCAACAAATAGCTCTTTTCGGCATAGCCGTCGAGCACGACGGTTAGAAGCACACCGTCGTCCTCTGTGGTACCCTCAGGGTTACGAACGAATATCGGCTCGCCGGGATTGTGACCTTGCACCGACCAGTACGTCGGCGTGTGCGTCTCCGTGTCGTATTTGACGATCCCGTCAAAGAATGTGCTCAGGCCACGATCGCAGGTACCATAGATGTACCGCGAGGGCCTGGTGAGGAAGCGAGGATTGATGACGGGAAGGTCGCATGAATGGTCATGCTCGGCGGTCCATACCGTGATAGCTTCACGAGCTTCTAACGGGGCCTCGATCGTCGTGTTTACCCCTGGTAACCGCCAACGCCGCAAGAACACGTCACAGCTCCTGCGCTTCTCGCCTACGTAGTCGAGCGAACCAGGTGAAGTGGACTTCAAGCAGCTGTAGTAAAAGCGTTTCAAGACGTCCAAGTTTTTGTAAATCGAGAGGTCAGCGATGATGTCGATCTGCGAAGAATCTGAGGGTGAAGGTTCTTCCCAAGCATTGACGGTGTGGAAACAGAAGAAAGGATCGCATTCGTATTTGGCGACGACGCCTTTGCCGTGTTTGCGGTCGATGACATACCACGACGCTTTCTTCGATGGATCGAATGGAGCAATGGCGTCGAGCATGTTCTTCTCCCACAAAATCTTCGCGCCTCCCCACGAATATTGACCACCCCAAACACACAAAACGAAGTAATTCTCCGTGATAACGGAGGAATGCAAGTAGGCACCGGGGGCATCTGTGATAGTGGCAAGGATGTCCGTCTTTCCCGTAGCAGCAGACACGCGGAAGACTCTGTATGTCTGCTGTTTTCCGAACGCGAGGTTGTAGTTGAATACGTCACCGGTAAGTGGGTCTGACCTAGCGTGAGCCGCAGAAAGGGTACCCGTGAGTTCGGGGTGGAGGACGGTTTGCGTGACGAAGCCCATGGGCTCGAGTGTTTCAGGTTCAATTTCGAGTAGCTGCGCAGCGTCCGTCTTAGTCCAGAGAGACTGAATGCCAGATGCATGACCCCCTTTCTTCTTCCCGCCACTGGTGCCAACGTCCTTTAGACCAGGTGGGTTCACAGAGAGTGTGACGCCGACGTTGACTTCGTCATCAGGTTCCCTCGGTTCCGGGATGAACATGGTCATGACCTTTTTGAAGAAACTGGCACAGGGATCGCGCTTCTGTCCGAAGCTAAAACCAGCCATCTTGCCCGTCTTACGGATCTTCTCAATAAGGGGGTCGACGCTTTGACGAGAGTTGTAAATGACGCGCGTGGAACCATCGGATTGGATGATCTGAAAACGGTGGTTTTGCGAGAAGCCGTCGAACCAATGGTCGACAGAGAAAGTTGACCCATTATCTGCCTTTACTTGGTGACCACCCCTAGGGCCCGTCCTATACAAAGTGCCTGAGACATAGCGTGGGATGGCCCCGGAGACTTCGAGTTCGACAGGCTCTCTCTCCTCGTGAACGACATCAAACTACACGGTTACGACGTCAGCGACGTTGTCTGTCAGGCAGGCTAGAGCGCACCCCGGCATCGTTTGGCCAGTTGTTGAATGGCTTAGACATGTGGAGTAAGTTGGCAGTGACGATGATATGATGGGGCCACCGACCCCTGTTGACTGGAGCTACTTATACCGTCAGAAAAGCTGTGCATCAAGTGATCGAACTTGGGCCGCAGCACCACCGCTACTACCCGCCCCTGATTTCTCCGCCTCCACACCGATCGCATGTTGCGAAACCCGCCCTTGATGTTTCGGGTGATCATGAGCGTGTGCGACGCGGGCAGTTTGGGCAGCGTGGAAAAGGGTGCGTCTCCCCAGTGCACGTAGTTGTACAGGAGGTGCAGTTGTTGAAGGTACTTCGTGGCAGGGAGAATAGTCATGAGCGCGGATGGCGATCCCAGGAGACCGCGTGTGCGATGGCAGGGATGGTCTTTTTGTGAAGCGTGCTCACGGAGCGCGAGCTCGAGGTGTTCCACATCACGCCCCAGAACGAGTACCCGAGTCAATGCGCTTGCGAGTCCACACACATCCAGATATCGTGTGGGCAGGGTGGGACAATAATTCAACCATTTGGGGACTTCAAACGCGCAAAAAGTACCCTCATTGCACACGACCATTGGCGGCACACCTGCGCAAGCCACAGGAGATCCTGTTGCCACTCGCACCGGTCCGTTTCCTCAACAGTACTTCTGTTGGCAGGTAGTGAATGGTTGTTCTTATGCGGGTTTGGTCCACAGGAACGACACGCACGGTGCGCATGCTTGCATATTGCTCAGAATTGGATTGACAGTACCCAAGCTGGTGTTCCGATGAAGACCACAAGGTCTGCAGCCGCTTTGGGTGCTCGAGCTCCAAAGAGAGATGGAGCGTGTCGGGGGTGATCAAGTACTCTCTTTCTAGACGAACAAACTTGGAGTCTCGGGTGCGTGACTAGTCATATAAGGGGCGATGAATGAGATAGAGATTCGAACACTGGTAGCTGCTGCACACGCAATGGGGACCGTGACCGAGTTCGTCAATATGCATGATTTCGAATTCGATCGTGAGCTGGGGGAGCGCAGGGTCACTTGGGGCATTGCAAACATGACCTTCAAGTTTGAACCCGTCGACTGCTTTCAACGGTCCATAGGGACACGGAATTTCCTGTGCGCACCGTAGCCGTGTGTGAGTAGTACTGATATGAACCTCGGCTCGACATAGCAAGAGCAAATCGTTCACCAAAAAGCGGCTATAAATGACGATCTTCGCAGACGAAAAGCGACGTTGGGTGTCGCCGTCGAAAAGGACGCAGAATCTGGTTGAACTGGCATGCTCGCGGAAGTAATACCCGGCAGTGGAAGGTCGCCCGGCTGGTGAAGAGCGTTCAAATAGAGCCGTTTGACATTCGTGGAGAAAAGCAGGACTGCCAGCGACAAGCTGCGGTCGAGTGCCGTTAAAATGCTTCCCAACGACGGCATCATGAACCCCTTATCACGTTTTGCTACCAAGTTGCTGTGGTTATGTAGAGGGTATGTGCATGGGTATTTCCTTCGCGTAGATGAGTCAAGCTCGGGAGCCGCAGAATCTTCAACCAGTTACTCAGGCGTATGTAAATAGCGCCTCGACCAAGTTTCATAGGCGCCTGAGCCGTCGCTGCGTCGAGCGACCCCTTCCAAGTTCTAGGTAGTCGGACTACATCATATAACAGGGTCAAAGTTGTGCCTCCCCTAGTTCCGGGCTCAACATTCATATCAAAATTATCCCTCTACAAGTATGATCCAACAAGCCAAGAATCATAATTGTAGGAATTATATAAGAGACTTGCAGTTTGTACAATTCATCACACGCCAATCCCCGAAATCCGCGCAACATGCTCACCGGTAACCTACCGTGGTGGCCACTGTGAGCTCAGTCAAAGTATATTCCGCCGTCGATTGATATCTACCAAACCAAGGTCAGTCTTCCAACGATGCTCTGCGGATCACAGAATACAAATCACCGTCTGGCCTGCAATGATGGTGAGCACGACGAACTGTACTGTCGGATGGCAACAAAAAGGGACATGCCTGTCAGGTAGTGTGCCTCCGGCGACACCAGGTAGGCCACGAGACCCGCAATGTCCTTGGGATTCCCAACACACCCGAGTGCCGCCATCTTAGTCAACTGTTCGATGTCAAAACCGTATGGGTCAACGAGGATCACACGAGCAGTAACGGTACTGACTGGCTCGCGAACGCCCCCTGGATCACCTATGTATTTCACCATGTCTTCCTGCAACGTGTCGACTGGCCCGCGTATACTTGTGTCAATAAAAGAGAGAAACGGTCAATGTAGCGACTGACGCATGGCGGTCTCGACCAGCCCAGGCGCGTATGCGTTCACGGTGATGCCGTATCGCCCAAACTCGGTGGCTACACGCACACGTCGTCAGATCGCTGCCTAAATCGAAGAACATCAAATCAACCGAACCTGCTGTTTGCGTCAACCCCCTAATCGCGAATTTCGACGTGCAATATGCGCTCAGGAATGCATGTCCTGTAGCAACGCCGACACCGACGTCAGTCGGCAGCGATGTAAGTAGAAGAGGAAATATGCGCAGACCTTTCTTGCCTGCAAGAGAACTCGCGCCGACGATACGGCCCCCGACGCCTTGTTCGACCATCTTTAATGCGGCGTATTTGTAACAGAGGAACGTTCCGCGAACGTTGACAGCGAGGATGGCGTCCAAATCCTCCACTGTCGCTGTAAAGGTGTGAGTGCGAAATCACGAACGTTAGACTTGTTCCTTTGTTTCGCTAAAAATGAAAGCGTACTATCTGCAATGGAACCAGTTCTCAGAATCCCGGCATTCGCCACCATCTAATGAAACGCCGTCGGCCCCGTTACTATGTGATGGCGGAAGTATCCGCTTACCACGTTGAGCTTGCCCAGGGCTTCGACCGCGCCATCGACCATCGCCTTCACCTGTTCCTCGATGCTGACGTCGGCCACCAGCACACACACCCGCCGTTCAGGATACTCTGTGTTGATCTCTTTCTTAACCGCATCAAGATTATTCTGATTGACGGAGAGGTCGTTCAACGCAATGTCGTAGCCATCGTGCGCAAGCCGGAGTGCGATGCTCCGACCTATACCATTAGCCGAGCCGGTGACCAATGCGACGCCCTTTGAGTTGACGGAGAATTCGAGCGACATACTGGCATGCGAGTGTGAGAGGGACGTAGCTGCCTGTCCGACTTGGACCTTCCTCGCTTCGCGGTGTCCCACCTTTTATATGCACAGGGAACTCCCACAAACGTAAGGCTCGATACTGGGCGTTGACATCTGTGTGATCATCATTCTTACAAGGCGTTTCGATAAACGTCGGAGGGGCTTCTGCATTCTTTGCCTCAGGAACACCGGACCCGTTTGATCGGTCTTTATGTAATCGTTGGTCCGATATCGATAGCGGGCGTGATTTCTTTGTCTGCGTCAATATGAGCACAGAACTTTGTGTCCGCCATCGCATTCTCTGCCTATGCCATTGTCCGGATCAAGTGATTGCAGGCAAGTTCGGCACGGCGTAATGTGAAAGTCGACTGATCATTCAAGGTGCCACATGTCACGAATCCATTCCGGATGTCTGATAACAAGTACTTCCGTATGCCAGCCACAGACAGGTCGAAAACTTGCAGATATATTCCGCGTGGCCGATTCCCCTGTGTGTCATGAAAACGGATAAGTACTTTTTCGATCGGCCAAAAATAAGAGTCGGGCGCGATAACGGTAGCCGATTAAGTTCCCATGCCTCGCTGCTATGTGAAATCCTCTACGGTCTTGAAGGTCGTGGCGAGCTAGACATTCTAGGAGGTACGTGACCAAATGCCGGTTATGGGTGGACACCTTCGGACCGACCGGCAGAAGCCCCGGAGGACTGTCAAAGTTTTCCATGTGAGCAAGTTGCTGAAAACAACTAGTCTGATGGTAGTAGAGACCTGAAAGCGAATACTCAGCGCACGTGTCCTAGCATTTCGGATGTCCGGCTAAAGGTTGAAGGTTGAACCTCGAATTCGATTATGAACCTGTGCACCTCCCGATACCCAGCCATTTCTATATGTGCCCTTGCTGATAAAAAAAAGTATGTTAAGCAGACGGGTCGGTTGCTATAGGTCGTTGGAATTTGGGAGGGATACTCCTGGAGTTAGATTTCGCTTGACGTCTCTGATACATGCTGTGGCGTCAGACGTTACTTGAATTATAATGTTAGATGCCACCTGTTATCACTAGTTCAAGTGGGCTACGAGTGTTTCAAATCACGTCATGAGTTCGAACCAAAAGCTTGGTGTTTATAGAAGGGCATGAGACTGCTACCTATTCACGATTCATGAGTGCCATGGAAGTTGACTGGCATCTTGATGCAACTGAGAACAGTGAAAATTGTTCGAATGGCTTTACATGTAAAACGATCATTGTTAGCTTGTTCTGCACAGTCACGGATAGGGTCAGGATTGTTCCGATGTTTGGCCAAGTGTTTGGTGAACGAACACAGAATTTATTGAAGTTCCCCCCGAACTTCGTTGCTCCCCTTGAAACTTCACAACCGTACGATGGGTCAATGCAAGGAGCCAAATTCTACAGTCAAGAAAATCCTGTTGTGCTGTTATTATACAACTGGCGTCACGGCAATTCTTCTAGTGCGTCGTGTTTCCCGATGGGAGGGCGAGCACCGGATGTTGAATCGCTGGCAACTTATCAATAATGGCTGGATGTTCCGAAAACGTTTGATCACCACTTGTTACCACGAACCATCCAACAGATTTGCAAGTTGGTCTGTGATGGTGGTGTTATTGTCTACGCAGCACGTGTCACTCCACCGTAGTTGGACACCTGCTGTATAGACAACCCAACCAGCACATTCACTCGTGTCGATGCACAAATTGTTTTAGTCGCAGCGCTTATTATCCCTGTGTTGAAGGTGTATTACCATCCAGCTTGGTAACTTCACCGAGAAACAGCGTTCGCTCCCGGGCCTATGACCACGGAATAAAACCACAAGGAAGATTCCCCTACTATCATGGAAAAGCTTGCGATCCCATTCACGGCATGCCCGGAACTATGGCTGCTTCTCGTATTCAAGAGAGTTTCAGCACGAGGGCATCACGGATCCTGAAATAAAGATATGTAGTTTTTCCTAAATGAAATACTAATCAACATACTCAGTGAATTTACTCCAAGGTAAAAACGGAGGTAACGATCAACCACACCCGGGGCATGAATGGCTGCTGTAAATAACAGAGCTCAACTTTGACATCGCCCCACGTATGCCTCCCGGACGTGGACATCTGAAGGCAAGTTGACAACATTGGTTCGTAGGAACAATTATACTCTTACAAACGTTGAGACATTATGGATCAATGCATTGAGTCCGTGTTTCATGTCCACGATATACCCGCTGGGGCTGTCGTTTTGAGACACTCATAAAACTAGAAAGCTGATCCCACTATACGATCAATCTTGATTTCTGTATAGATTTCTCCAAACCAATCAATATGACTGAGATCCTATTACTGGTGAGCCAAAAGCGTTTACTTCTGCCTTCTTGATGTAGGTGCGATGCGTTCCACGCGTTCTTTACTTCACATCCACTTCACACAGATGACTTACCAGCGAAGGATAATTCGGAAGAGTACTACAAACTGTGTAAGCTAGACTCGCTGACGTAATTTGACACGAGCGTTCAGCGGTGTCGTTGTGAGTCCGGTAGTCCACGATAGCAATGCATCCCTTTGTTCCTCGAAGGATTTATCTGCCATGTGGTCCGGCACCAGAATCTGATATCGACGCACGACGCTCGCCAAGATACCGACCATTTCCGTGACCGCAAATCGCTGGCCAATGCATGACCTCGAACCGCCCAAGAACGGTAAGTCTATGAAGCAGGTGCAAACGCAAACACGAATATGATTTTAGAGGACTCGCGTGTGAAAACAAATTGCAGCGCACATGCGTGTCTGGGCCACTGGTAGGTCTCGGTGTCGATGAACCGTTCGGGCTTGAACTCTTCCGCATCTTCTCCCCAGTACAACGCTGCCCAGGCTGTCAATCAAAACGGGTCGCAGGCTAGAACGACTCACGGTTCATATGCAATCCCCATATATGTATCATGACGGTGCTCCCCTCCGGAATGGCCATCAAAAACCTGCCCGTTTCGATAGAGGGGCTATCCTTCGATCCGGCGACAAAGTACGTGCTAGGTAATATGGTATCCGTGCGCACGACCCTCGCTATGCGGGGTGCAACGGGAAATACGCGAAGCGTCTCGTGGATGCAGGCCACGGCATACTCCTATAAAAATAGTGATTATAAGCTGATTCGACCGACAAGACAGGGGAATCTCACAAGCCCATCCAGGAAGTCTTTATGGTTCTGTCGACATCCCAGTCAGCGATCCGGTCCCGAAAGGTGGAAAAGAGCCTACTGTCATTGATTGTGTGATGGTTACGTTTGTGGGCAACACGCGGGTGACTTCCTCGTATAGTTTCTGCTGACACTCTGGGTGAAGCGCCAATAACACGAATGTAAATGAAAGAGCATGGGCAGAAGTCTCTACCGGCAAGAGGTTAACTCTTTGTTGACATGAGAATGTTTTGACGAACCATGTCCAGCGAGAAGGAAAGTCTGTGGGGAGGGCAAAGTTGAGCAGCGTAAGTGGTTATCAACTGCCTACTCACAAATATATCAGAGAGGAGTTCCGCTTCAGTCAGTTTCTTAGAGTCCCCGTCTTGGTTCATGTTCGCCTCGACGAGGTTTCGTAACAATGCTGTACCTTTGGGCCCAAAGCGTTC
>JBBPKK010000442.1:0-24554 GCA_038089215.1 Tylopilus vinaceipallidus
TATTATTATTTATTGTTTATGATATTTTTTATCTAGATAATGTAAATAATTTTGAACAAAACATATTGATTCATGCAATCTAATTGAATGTTTTACAATATTCAGTAACAAATCATTCAAGAATTTTTTTTTTTTCCTAATATTTGTTGAAATAATATAATGCAATGCTTGCAGTATGTGCTCTAATTAGCATGTTTTACTTATAAATATTAATACTATTTTAAAAGAAATTATGTTGCTAAACATATTATCTTTTTGCTCAATATTTGTTCAAGAAAAACAGAACAATGCTTGTAGTGAAATATATTTTAATCCATGCAATTTGATTGGGTGCCTTATAACATTCAGTAACAAAACATTTATAATATTTTCCCCAAAATAATATTCAAGAATGAATTATATTTTTTCCCAATGTTTGTTGAAACAACATAGTGAACTGTTTTGAAGGACATCTCTGAGACTCGCCAGCCCACTCTAGCCTCGGGTACTAGTGTATAGTCGAATATGACCGCGCACGCAGTGCCTGTACAATCATAGTACTATAGGAGACCTACTAGCTAGTCATTCCCCCATCCCCCAGCGTCAGTTCATCAAAGTCCTCCAGCAATTCGTTCAACTGCACACTTGGAAAGTCGGCTTCTTCCTCGCCGTCCTCTTCGTCCACTTTCACGCTCGCATTCATGCCACCGTTTGCCTCTGGCTCCTTGTCCTCGTCCATCCCATATTGCCTGCCCCTTTTTCTTTCCACGTTTGCGTCATGCATCTTGACGTCCTTGGCCCTGTACATATTCACGTTCGCCCTCAGCTCTGGGTCCTCCTCCAAGTCCCTCAAGAACAACTCGTAGTCTTCCTCCACCTTTTTCTGATCCCGCCCGCCCACTCGTCCCACGACACCCCTCCCGCCGCCCGTCTCCCCCTCCTCCCCTTCCTCCTTGGCCATACTCCGCAACTTCCACACCCGTGTCCGCCCCTTTTTACGCCGGTTCGGATACGCCTTTTTGACCAAGATCACATCCGGGATCCGGTCCGCTGGCAGTATCGCATAGTCGTTCGAGTTAAAGTTGGACGCGGTGAGGTAGTACCCCATCACCGTGTCCCCCGGCTGGAGGATCCCCCCGAGGTGCGTGCGCGTGTGCAGAATCTGACTCGTGCCCCCCGCCGATTCGTAGTCCATCCCCATGTCCTCGTCAATGTGGGCCCCCGAACTCTTGAACGCGCCCGCGAGCGCGACCTGGGTGTCCGCGAGTACCCAGCGCCCGCGGTGCGTTCCAACGGGCTCGACGTCCAGCACCGTGAACTCGACGAGGTCGGCAACGCCCGCGAGCGCGGAGAACGGGGTGCGCCAGTACACTTGCGCGCTCACTTCGACCGCCTGGAGCGTGTTCACGTCGAGGAGCTGGAAAGACGACCCGACGCGCGTGCAGATTGTCAGCGGGGAGATGTTGGAGAGCGAGCGGGCCTGTTTGAGCGGGACACAGACGAGGTCGTCCTTGCAGATCGGGGCGATCTCGACCGAGTAAGTAAACTTGTAGTTTGCCGTGTTCGAGTGGGTGTCGGTCGACAAGAGTTGTTCAGATCCTTTGGACCTGCGCTCACCCGACGGTGGAGTTGCCGCTCCACTGGAAAATGTGGAGGACTTACCTCACAGGCACGACCCCTGTCAAAAACTCGACCATCCGTATCGCGTGGCTGCGCTGGCTATAAAAGAAATCCAGCCCGTCCCGGGCTTCCTTGACCCCGACCGTATCCTTCTGTGCGCCGTGCTTGAGGATAAGTTGTTCGAGGAACAAGAACGTGCGCTTATGCGCGACCTTTTGACGGACTTGGACAAGTGCCTTCCACGTGTTCTTGGCTGCGAGTTTGGCGCAGTCCGGACATTGGGTGTGCTGAACGAGATACTCGACCTCAAACACTTGCTCGAGGATAGTAGCCGTGAGGACCTAGCGAGGCCCCGATGTCGCGAATCACGCGAAGGTGAATATACGTAGGGGTGGGCAAGCAAACTGCTGCGACGTACCTCCTTCTGAATCGTGAGCGAGATGCGCAAGCGCTTCGAGTGTGGTTCTGTCCAGATGAAATGCGCCTCGGTGAGGCGCACCTTGTTGAGGCCCTTGAGCCGCTTCAAACAGAGCGCGAGGAGCTCCTGCGACTCGGGTCGCGCGGACATCCACGCGGAAGGAGGCGATAAGAAACGTTCGCAGTTGCGGCAGAACGAGACCGAGGCTAGGATTGTCAGCGATCAAGATGCAACTTTGAGGTGGAACGCCGCCGGGACGGAGGGAACGTACATTGCTTCGGAATGCCCTCTGTGATGTCGACGCTAATGGTGATGAGGATATACACGACGCTGATCGCAGATCCGTAGCATACCTGTTCCGCAGACACCCCACGCAGAGGTTGGCCGAGTTGGGTTCGATTGGTGTGCCTGATTATCGGCGTTGGAGGACGGCTCTGAGCCTTGGAGTGAGCAAGACCTACCACAATCGGCGCAGAGGACACGATGGATGGCAGGCCCTGGGGTGAACTCCATCGCTGCCGATGAGTTGGTCGTCTTCCTAGTCACGCAGGCTAGATAAGATCAGCCAAATTCTGTTCTTCCCCAAGCGTATACAGCAAAAGTTCGCACGGAGCGGCACCAACTGCGTTTGTTGTCGACCACTTCCTCGTCATGTCCGCGACAAAATCAGAAAACGACCTGCTCAACCCCCGCACAACCACCTACGAGTTCATGGGCCCGCCTGGCGCTCTGCTCATTACCCTAGGTGTACCCCTCATGGCCTATCTGCTTTATTTTGGCTGCTCAGAGTCTGCTGGCGCGTGTCCCCCTTCCCACGTCCTTTCACCGTCTCTCTTGGCTGTGCGCGTGCAGGAGGCTGTTACAGACCCCCACTTCTGGGCTAGTCTCTGGGACACGGAAGCCGCGTTGATATACTTGGCCTGGTACGCTTTCTGTGTTGTCGCGTGGGTCATCTTGCCAGGCGACTGGATAGAAGGTGTCACGATGCGAAACGGACAAAAAAAGAAATACAAAATAAACGGTATCTCATATTGTTCACACCGCGCTGGCGCTCCATTAACTTCATACCATGCAGCCTTTTCAACCTTCCTTCTCACGTTGGGTATCACTACCGGCTACATCATCCGCTACGGCCCAGAGTCGTTTACCTTCCTTTACGACAAATGGATCGGTTTCGTCACAGCGTCTCTTCTCATGTCCATCGTGCAGGGAGTGGCAGTGTACGCTGGTTCCTTTAGAGAAGGCGCGCTACTGGCGCTTGGTGGTAATTCCGGTAACCCGATCTATGATGTCCGGCTTATATCTTTCCCCCCTCCCCTATGCGGCTGACGTTGTGCCTTTTTTAGTTCTACATTGGCCGCGAGCTGAACCCTTCTATTGGCTCATTCGACATCAAGTCTTTCAACGAGTTACGCCCTGGGCTCATCCTATGGGTTCTCATCGACATTAGCATGGTCTGCGTACAAGCAGTGAGGCGTGGTGGCTGGGAGAACGTCACGTGGAGCATGTGGCTCGTCCTCGCCTTCCAGGGTTTCTACGTTGCCGATGGATTGTACAACGAAGCAAGTGTGACCTTCAGCGCCTCCCTTTCAGCGTACTAACAAACCCGCAGCCAGCCATTTTCACTACCATGGATATCACGACGGATGGCTTCGGTTTCATGCTGTCTGTCGGTGATCTTACCTGGGTACCTTTTGTGTACTCCCTCCAGGCGCGTTACCTTGTCTTCAGGCCTGTAGAGTTGGATATTGGGAGTACCGTTTGCATCCTGGCTGTCAATGCCCTGGGTTATTGGATCTTCAGGGATGCGAATGGGGAGAAAAACGACTTTAGGAATGGCAAGAACCCCAAGAGTGAGTGGTCACATTGTCCATGGTTTCGATGTGTGACAGCTGGTAACACAGACTTGCAATACTTCACGACGGAAAGAGGATCCAAATTACTCACTTCGGGTTGGTGGGGACGATCTCGCCACCCAAACTATTTGTATGTTCTCTAAACTTTGCGCGGGGAGACATTACCAATCTTGTATTCTTTGTTACTTCTTTCACAGTGGCGACCTCCTTATGGCGCTTGCATGGTCCCTGCCAACGGGCTTTGAAACACCCATCACATATTTCTATGTCATCTACTTTGGGGTATTGCTCATCCACAGGCAGAGGAGGGATGACGAGAACTGCGAGAAGAAGTAAGATTTTTAGTTGGCTTTCTGACCTGAGTTGCTGATGCCTGCTGCAGGTACGGCAAAGATTGGGAAAAGTACAAGAAGCTCGTCCCCTACCGTATTATTCCATACGTGTATTAAGTTCATATCGCTTGTTTGAATCCGGGGTGCTTTTCACACATGCCAGGAAATTGGTAGCGGCAAGGCAAACTAGAGCAAGTGCATTAGTCTTTCGTTTTCTTGCATGGCGGTCGTGGCGATTGATACCTTGGCTCCGGCCGTTCGTTCCACTAGCCTTTACTGCTCACAAGACGAGCAACTGTGACGAGACCGGGGCATGGGAAGCGTGCAGCTCTGCAAGTTCGTTGAGCCTACGGCAACCACGTCAGTCTAACTTGCTTTTGTGGATTCTACGTGTCCATGGAAGCTGTCGAACCTGTAAAGGACGGACACCTGCCAGAGGAATGTTCTGCGCCTCTTCATACCGGTGTTCCGGCTTGGTTGGACTTTGCTACGTTAGACTAAGTTGGCGTCTTCGATGGACATCGTAGGTGGCACCTGAACTCTTCTGCTCGCGTTTTATATGTGGAATGTTTCAGGCATAACATTGCAATGCGTACCTCCGCATTGGTCGCCCCTAATATCGCCGACTGGCTATGATAACACTGACCATGTGATCCCGGCAATGAAATAGCCTCTCCTTGTCACGGGGCTTGGAACAGATCCCAAACGGGTTAGACGGTACTCCTCAAGTGGAAGCATTAGCCATCACCCTTCGTTTTGCTTCTCAAGTAAAGCGATCATGTCCCACGTCAAGATTTGGTTCGGTACGTCGTACCCAGGCAGTTTCGCAACGAAGGAGCTGATCGTGCACGATAGTGACCGGCGCCTCGTCCGGTTTCGGTCGTGCTATGACTGAGCATCTGCTGAAGATCGGAAACCAGGTCGTTGCGACGCTCCGCCAGCCCGATGCGCTTGCCGATCTGGCAGCACGCTATCCCCCCGCTCAGCTCCTTGTCGTCAAGGTGGACGTGACCAACTCGGCCGAGATCACGGCCGCCTTTGCCAGGGCACAAGAGGTCTTTGGCAGGATCGACGTCGTGTTCAACAATGCAGGCGTCAACATCACGGGCGAAATCGAGTCCTTGAACGAGGCAGACGCGCAAGGCATCATGAATGTCAACTTTTGGGGTGCGGCCCGCATCAGTCGGGAGGCTGTGCAATTCTTCCGGGAGGTCAACCGACCGATGGGGGGCAGGCTGCTGCAGGTTTCTTCCAGACTAGGCCTCATGGGTAATGCGACGACTGGGTTCTACAGCGCATCGTACGTGGCATGCAGTTCTCCGTGCTAGTCACAGCGTGAGACTGACGTTTTGGACGACAGAAAATTCGGTGAGCCATTGACGGTCGATCAACCTCGATCAAAAGCTCATCCGGCCGTCCGTAGCGCTAGAAGGTTTCACAGAGAGCCTGGCAGACGAGCTCGACCCAGCGTGGAACATCAAGGTCATTCACACCTGCTTTCTCGTCTGCCTCGTCTTTGTTTGACGCGCATTCAAGGTCACGATCCTTGAACCCGGCCCGTACCGCACCGAGATCTTCCAGAAGAACTACCACGTGGCGCCGCAACACCCTGCATACGCCGACCCGGCGCTGCGGGCGTCGCAGGCTCGCAAACGCCTCGACGAACCAGGGTTTTTGGATGGCGACGTCGCGAAAGCCGCGATCGTGATCGAAAAGTTCTCTCGACTCGAGGATGCGCCGATACGGTTCCCTCTGCACCGCAAGGTCGTCGTGACCATGCGGGATAAGGCCAAGGGTCTACTAGAGGTCGCGGACAAGTATGAAAGTTGGACGAATGATGTCTACCGTGACGACTAGAAGATGACGACGACTGAGACGTACAAAGTTGGGTCAGTAGTATCTTCTCTGTTAGAATTGCATCATCTGGTCTTCGATGACTACTGACAAACATCATGACGGCTTACAGACTTCTCGGCAAATGGGATCTCGCACCGCTATCCAGGTTAACGCTTATACGACGAATGTTTGGGAGAAGTTTCCGTTACAACTGCACTTGTAGCGCATGACTCGTATCTAGTTATAATGGAATTCCCATGTTCTTTGCTTGCATCTGGGACTTGCTCGTATGCTAGCCCAGAATGGAGAAGCGAGAAACTGGCAAATGCCAACCCTGAAATAACATATACTTGTTGCGTTCTAGGGAGAGCGAGTTCCTCCAGGGTGAAACCTGAAGGCCTGAATGTACACGGGCCTACTCTTCAATCGTCATCGTGATACAAGTCGTTGGTCCAGCTTTCATATTTGTCTGCCACCTCCACCAAACTCTTTGCCTTGTGCCTCATCGCAGCGATGACACTTCGGTGCAGTGGGAACCTCGCAGGTGGGTCCTCGAGGTGCGCCAGTTTCTCGATTACGATGGCAGCTTTTGCTACGTTTCCATCGCATGTCTTCGGTGAGAGAAACAGCGTGCGGAGCTGCGAACAGCGGAGGGCAGGATCGGCGTATGCGGGGTGCTGAGGCGAAACACGATAGTTACTTTCGAGTTGGAATATTTCTGTGCGATACGGTCCGGGTTCGAGGATCGTGACCTTGGGGAGAAAAGGTGTCAGCAGATGAGCAGAGGAGATCACACCACCGACCTTGATGTTCCATGTTGGATCGACCTCGTCTGCGATACATTCACTCAGACCTTCAAGAGCTGTGGGATAAGTCGAGTAAGTTCGCATTCAAGGATGTTGTACCACCGAAAACTTGCCAAATTTTCTACAGTTAGAAACTGAATACCCTCGTAAGTTGCATCATTGAAAAAGATACGCACGAAGCGCTGTAGAATCCACACGCGGCAAGGCCCTCTAGGCCAGCTTGAGACGAGACTTGTAACAGCCGACCTCCCCTCGGCTTGTTGACATCTCGGAAGAATCGTACGGCCTCTGCGCTCACGCGCGCCGCACCCCAAAAGTTGACGTCGAACACGTCCCGGGCCACCGCCTCGTCCGCAGACTCGGCCTCGCTGGTGTAAATGACGCCAGCATTGTTAAATACGACATCGATTCTGCTAAATGCCGCCTGTGCCTTTGCAAAGGCCGCAGTGACGTCTGTGTGACTGGTCACGTCGACGTTGACGACGAGGAGTTGAGTGGGCGGATAGGCCCTCGTGAGATCGGATAAAACGTCGGGTCGGCGCAAAGTGGCGACAACTCTGTTCCCGAGCTTGAGCGCATGCTCTGTGACCGCACGGCCAAAGCCGGACGAGGCACCAGTCACTGTCCAGCGTGTTAATGGCATGTATTCCGCTGCGTAGGCGGGAAGGATGAAGCACACCAAACCAGACCTTGACGCTAGATATCATCACTGTTCGTTTTGCGGTCAGCAGGGTTGCTAGCTTGACACCGTCAAGATGAAGACCACAAACCTCTGCAAGAAATATTGCGCACCCTCAACAAGATGGGTCTATTAAGGTAGAAGTTTTTTTTAGTAAATTTATGTGCCTGTGGCAAGCAGGTACATAGCACAGGGTCATGCAACTTTGCGCTCATGAAAACTTTGTGTCTCCCATTGATCGAGAGCCCGAGATAAGTAACTGGTGAAGAATTGGACATGAAACCGCTACACATCCGATAATCTAGTTCCGTTAGACCGGAGACCGAGTGCCTCACCTAATCTCCTTTTTGAGTGGTATCCCAAGTAAAATGGGGTGAATCTGTGTGTTTTCAGGCATGGCAGGTACATCACTGCTCCTTGCTGGCAATTACGGAGTCAAAGAGTTCGGCTGGTTCTCTTTGAACTATAAATTCAAACGTCATACATTGCACGGCGGCCGAGAAGCGAGCGCCAAGTGGCACTATGGAACGAAGATGGCACAACAGACCTTGTCCATCTCCATTTGGCCTGAGATGTCGGGTTTCGAGCATGTTCTGCTGGTCAAATGTTTCTCGTTGCTCTTTCCCAGGACATGGGAGGAGCGAGGTTGGGATGAAGAATATGAAATGTCATGCAGGTGGGAAGCTCAGCTGCAACCCTGAGGATTGAGGATAAGATCGTGACCAAGTGGGGGAGAACCCAAGCTGCTGGACCTGTTTTCCAGTCCTGTCACTCCCTTTTTCCCGAAGATGAGGCTGTGTGGTGACAAGCAAAGGTGGACTAAGTGAGACGTACAGTTCCAGACTTGCGAGGGTTCTTGTCAGAGCTCGACCGCAACCCTGGCCTTACACCATTCCAGGGTCATTCAAGTGGAGTACCACTAGCAATTACTCGCCAGGGCGGGTTGGCAGAACTGATGAACCACAAAGGGATATGCCCCTCCGCAAGAATATGTTGTCAGTGATAATTCATTGAGCTGAAAAAGGGTATCGCGCAAATGCTGTCGTTTTTTCAGTACCTTCTATTGCGGCGGTAAACGTGCCAGAACTAGCAGGCACACTGCCCTTTCAAGTTTGTTGCGGCAAGTATGATCGTTCCCGCCGCTTCAAGCCTTGCGCCTGGGCGTGACACAGGTGGCACGGCATATTGTTAATATTGTGAACAACGTCGCGGTCCGTGGCCTTGCAGAAGTGCCGAGGTTCTCATATGTCGCGGGCTTGCAAAGCACCAAAAGTATTAGACGACACCCGGGCCGCATTGGCAGCGGCGGATCGTGATCACGGTGTCCTAAAAGATTCGATGACGCACCGGTGCGAAGGCTCGTGCCCGAAGAACTCGTGGCCGCTGACTCGTGACAGCCTCATGTATGAACCTGAGGAACAAGGCACAGGGTTGTGACGCCGTTACCAGAGATGGCCATGGTGCCTGGTCCGATCATCATGAAGAGTAGCCAGGGTTTCTGCTCTGAATTGCTCTGAATCGTCACCCCTTGTCAGCTTTTTGTATTCGATCAACACGATGCTAGTAATACACTCGGCATCTCCCTGTCCTGCTCACGATCAAACTTTTTAATACGACAATGCAAGCGTTATTATCAGCAACAATATCAATGTCACGGAAATATATTCTTACTGTAGTCCACTTGCGAACGACTGGCTCACAAGCACTACCAACTGAACCGGAGGATAACCCAGTGCAACAAAATTACGGCAGGTAGTACCGAAGAGTAAAACACGAAACCGCTGCAAAGTAGCGGTGTGCGTCAAGGTGCGCCCAGGTGGCCACAATACAAAACACCATACTTGGTAAACATGGCGATGTATACACCAACGACAGTTTAGTGTCTGAAGATGTACACTGACCAAGTAAATCGATCCTGGTGGATCGTGAGCCCGATCACGTACTGGACACGATCGGTACATGAGCTCAGCCCCGAAGGACTATGAACGAGGATTCCCCCCCGAAGAATAGACGGACTCAAGGGGGACGTGATGCCATCCTAGCAGGGCCACGTTCATGATTGCGTTATTGGATGGTTCGCTGCTACATACCCAAATCAATGGCGGAAGAATGATGGCGGATCCAACAAGCGTCAAAAGCGTGCCTGAGTGATATACCGCTGGTAATTTTCTGCATGAGTAAGATGGGTAATGGAAAGTAGTGATTCGGAACATACTGTATCGCATTATCTTGCATAAGCTTGGGTGGAACTACAAAGGCAACGTCACAGATAGCAAACAACAACGCTGGGAGAGTAATCCAAAAACCCCACTAACACCAGAATAAACGTGAGTACGTCAACAGTCATAGAAGAAAAACGCACTCTCCAAGACATTTTCGAGCTAGATCATCACCAAGCTGAGGTCCTATCGTACATCCAAGCACGACGGCTCTAAAAATAACACCTTGGTATTTACCTGTGCGAAAGAAATATTTGCTCCATACTACGCAAACGGAATGTAAGAACATACCTATCTAGGAGGCTAGCAATGTCAGAAACGATTACCTGCGTCATACTCTGCCAACCCCTGCACCAGCGAGGCTGCGAAAGGCGATTTCAACTGGGGATGGAGGTCAAGAATCCCGAAGCAAAACCGTCCAATGTTATGGCCACGCCGAGCGCCATTTTGCAACTAAAAATGTCGCTAAATCGGCATCGGGCAGCAAGGCAACTGCAATAGGCATCCGCGTGGTTACAATGTCGGAATTAGTGCATATAGCTATTCAATACTCTTTGAAAAAGGATTACTCCAGCATCCCGAGTTGTGCTAGAGTTGTGCTCTTTCAATCATGTCGTCCACTAGTACCACTGATAAATTATTGTCCTTTTCACGTGACTTGGCCACGCAAGAAAATTATGTCATAAAGTAGCCCCCCTCCTCGGGCAATGAATACCTCGTCAACAAACAGTCGGAATGCATCGGAAAAGGTGTTGTTTTGTTAGCATAGGCATAAAGTGTATAATCCGAGTGGACCGAGAGTGAAAGCATGAAGTTATGAAATCCCGAACTTCTGCAGCCTCCGGGATTAGGTGGGATCTGGCCAGGATTTGCATTGCAAGGGATATAGTGCAAGCAGGCAATGTATTTGACGTAGGGGCAGACATACAAGGTAGATATGATCTATATACTATGGTTCCAATGGCAAAACTGATTTACCTGTGTTGATTGCACATATATCTTCCTCGACATATTGCAGAATGAGAATTGCAGTACCCTTATTGATTCTGAGAATATCCTGAAGCTCTGGGAGGCTGAAATGCTCACTGACAAGCTGAGAGATACAGCGGAACCCTTCTTCTCTGAGAATAGGACCAAAAGGTGCAAATTGAAGATCTTCTTCCTTGTGGTGCTTGTTCTGATCAAGAGATGCAAACCACTCAATGGTCTCGGGGATCATTGGTAGTATTGGATTTGGAGGTGTCTCTGGACTAGACCCTTCAAAGGTCCAATGGTGCAGTTGGGCAGGGAGTGACACTAGTAGCACAACTTACTAGTATAGTGCAGTCAGAGATTGCAGAGCAAGGGCTTATAGCAGAGCTAGGCTGAATGAGGTCACTTGATAGAGTGATGAAAGAAGCCTAGTGGTGGAGTCTTCTGCTTAAGTCCAGATGAAGTCAATGTGGTAAAAGACCAGGTGAAAGACTTAATATTTAGGTGCCATAAGGGTCACCTATTTATAGCCAGCCAACTGTTTGTACAGGTTTGGCTGGTCTCTACTACGTATGGTAATAGGGGATTCACCATGCTGGTAAGTCCCAGGAAAGGCTATGGTGATCTAAATATGGGTTTGAACTAAAGGGGAAAACCCATAACCATGAAACAATCATCTAGATCTGTCTGATCTAGGAATGACAGAAATAGAACAGATCGAGATCCCTCATCTCGATCTGGTAAGAGGAATATGTTTCAGGCTAACCCTGAAACACAAGAGATAAACTGGGTAATACCCTGTACCCTATTTGAAATATATGAAACACTATCAGTCAGCTATCCAATAGAATAAAGAGCTCTTATCTATGACATCATAGATGCCATACAGAGTGATCTGAATAGCGTAAATGGCTCAGTCAATCATGTGACATGGTCTAGAACCATTATGTAATAGATCACATGGTAAGTCATGTGACTGGCCTATCAAGGTGGTGAGTATCAATTAAGATCTCTAACAAAAACACCTTGTATTCCAACACTCCTCCTCGCTAGAAGATTACTTCATAGCGGATAGGAAGTCTGTACAGCTTCAGTTGCTTTCTTCCTTGCTCAAACTTGATTTTGTTCAAGTTCTTCATGAAGATGTCAGTGAATTGCTGATCTGTGGGGACATAGTAAAGCTCTATTTCCCTGAGCTCTACTACTTCACGGATGTAGTGTTCTGGGATATGGACGTGTTTGGTTCGTCCTTCCTGAGCAGGATTAGAAGCTAAGAATATGGCGCCTTGGTTATCGATGCAGAGTGGTGTAACTCCAAGATGCTGCTTGATCTCTCCAAAGAGGTTGCGTATCCACACAAGTTGCTTAGCGGTCTCGGTCATTCCACAATATTCTGCTTCTGTAGAAGAAAGCTGAACTCGTTTCTGGCATCTAGAAAGCCAAGAAACCATGCCATTAGCTAGAAACATGGCATAGCCTGTGGTGGATCGTGATGTCTCAACGTCACCAGCCCAGTCTGTATCAGAGTAGGCGATAAGACCTGTGTTGTCTCCAGTCGCTGAGTAGGTGATGCAAAGGTCCAAATTGGATGCGACATAGCGCACGATGTGAATTGCCTTTTGCACATGTTCTTCAGTGGGGTTTGCTGAGAACTGTGACATCTTGATGACAGCATAGGCAATATCCAGGCAAGTTCCAAGCATAAGAAAGAGAAGTGATCCAATGATGGATCTGAACTTGCTCTGAAGCTGTGGATTGGGATGTGATGTGGAGGAAGGTCTCGGTGAATAACCGGAAGGAAGTGGAGTAGCAATGGGCTTGCAATTCTCTTGACCAAATCTTTTGACTATCTTTTCTGAGTACTTGGATTGGTTGATGATGAGAGAATGCCTCTTGTGATCCCGTGTGATGCGTATTCCTAGATATTCCTTGGCTTCTCCAAGATCATGAGATTCCCATATCTTCATGAACTTCTTCTTGTATGAGAGTACTTGTGTTGGGTTGCTACCGATAAAGAGCGCATCGTCAACGTAGATGACGACTAGGATGATGTCTTGACCGATATGTTTGTGGTACACTCCTGGATCTGAAATGGAACGGGAAAAACCGAATTCCAGGAGGGTTTTGTGCAGCTGCTTGTTCCACTGTAGTGCAGCTTGCTTGAGACCATAAATGGCCTTGTTGAGCCGACAGACTTTGTGATACTGCCTCTTGTCTATGAAGCCTTCTGGTTGCGTCATATAAATTTCTTCGTCTAGTTCTCCAAATAGAAATGCCGTTTTGACATCCAGCGCTGTGATTTCCCAATCGTGTAGCACTGCTAGAGCGAGAATCAATCGCACGGTTTCAAAGCAAGTGACTGGCGAGAAGGTTTCTTCATAGTCTATTCCAAAAACTTGAGTAAATCCTTTGGTGACGTAGCGGGCCTTGACTCTGTTTCCAGGCCATATTGCGAATACCCATCTCCCTTTAACGGGTTGTCAATCCTTGGGTAGGTCTACCAGATCCCAAACCTTTCACTCGTATAGCGATTGGATTTCATCTTGGCAAGCCATGTACCACTGCTTTGCTTGATCAGCAGGGAGCTTAGCAATGTCAGAGTAACGCTGTGGTACTGTCCAGTCCAAAGGGGACACTGCTGTGTTCAGATGGCTTGTTATCCACTTGTTTGAATACATATCTCCAAGATCATCTTTTTGATTTGTAGGTGTCTGCTGTTCTTCCCGTTCAGCAGAGTCTTGCTCCTCCTGAATTGGTGACATGTCATTATTGTTTTCAAGATGCTTCTCTATCTCTACAGGATGGCGATTCCCATAGGTAGAATCTGGAATGATTCTAGTGTGAGGAATTCTTGATGACCTTCTGACAGTGTCTCTTCCTTCAAGCCTTGCATGAACATCAGTGAGAGGATGGTACTGATGAGGCTTGTTCCGGAAGTCTGTGATGAACTCTCCTGGTTGTCTAACCATGGGAGGTTGCCAGTTCAGGGTGCGTGGAGCAGGATACATCCAGTTACAACTGGAGTTCTCTTCCTCTAGATGTTTATCTATCTCTTCATCATCCTGTCTGTTAGGATTCAGGACTTGATGCTTTTTCTCATGCATATCCTCTAGTGTGTGGCGAGTTCTAGTATCCGGCTTATCTCTTCTTTGTCCAGGATTCATGGGAGAAAGATGAGAGCGGTATGATGGTGGATGACTCGGCGATGAAGATGAGGAAGGAGATGATCTGTTAAGTTGGAGGGGTGATGGAGATCGTTCAAGTTCAGGACCTCTTCCTGATATTGGAGGTGGAATCCAAGGACTTGGTGAATATGAGGAATGGCAAGTCCTCTGTCCTCGTTGATGAGCAGCTTGATCTTGCCCTAGATCTGCTGCAAAATCTGGTTGATTGGGGAGACCTGTTCCCATAGGTACCTGAAGATATGTGGGTGGTAGGCGAGAAGTGTCCGGATTTCTCGGCTCCTGATCTTTGTAGGATCGGCGGTTCGCAGTTGGATGTTCATCTTCTGGATGATTACTGTCCTCATCTGAGGGAGCTTGTCTAGGCTCTTCATCAGGTGCTCTTCTAGAGCTGTTGCTAGAATTTGGAATAGGAGGGAGTCTGTCTTCTTGTCTTCCAGGACAGTGCGGGAAAACAGATTCTTGAAATATGGCATTGGTTGAGACAACTGCTCGGTGTTTGGTCTGGGACCAAAATCGCCAAGCTTTAGTGTTGTTCTCATACCCTATAAAGGTCATCTCTTCAGCCTTCGGTGAGAGTTTATCTTGACACTGTTCAGATGGGATGAATACAAATGATTTGCATCCAAAGGTTCTAAAGTAAGACACATCAGGAGGTTTACCCTGGAAGAGTTCTGCAGGTGTCTTCCAGGATAGTCTTCGCATTGGCTGTTGGTTATATATATGTGTAGCGATCTCTACAGCATCTTGCCAGAATGCTGAGGACAAGCAAGCGTGATGGCGCATTGCTTCTGCCTTCTCCATTATTGTGCAGTTGAATCTCTCTGCTCAACCGTTTTGCTGAGGAGTATGAGGTGCTGTTCTTTGATGAGTAACACCTTGGGAAGTGAAGAATGTTGACAATTCTTGTCCCATATATTCTCCTCCTCGGTCTGAATGAACAGAGGTGAGAGTGTAGCCAGTACACGTCTCAGACCAGGCAACAATAGCCTTAAGGGAGTCAGTTACTGCTGATTTGTCCCGTATAAAAGCTAGGACAGCATAGCCAGAATAATCGTCCACAAAGGTGAGGACATAGCGAGCCCGGGAGCGTGGTTCAGTAGGAAATGGTCCCATCAGGTCTGTATGTACCAAGGCAAGCAGCCTCCGAGTGCGCTTCTCGGATGGATCATATGACCGCTGGTTCATCTTGCCCAAGGCACAGCCTCGACAGTTAGTCTTGTTACATGCTTTCATCTGCGTGGAGGGAACCCAGCGTGGCAGACCTTGTACATGCTCAGGTGCATGTCTCAACACTTCAGCAGCCAAGCGGCCAAAGTGTTGGTGCCATAATTCGAAAGAATGGTTATCCGCACTCGAGGAGTTTACACTTTGCACTGCCATTAATGCTGTTACACGGGCCCAGTGCAGAGAGTTGCTTGGGGAAAGCATGGTAGCTTGTAGCACCAAGCGTCCTCAAGAGTCCCAGATCTTGGATTCTTCGCCTTCAATCTTGCATGAGTAACCAGCTCGAGCAAGAGTAGGGATAGATAGAAGGTGGTGGTTTGCTTCAGGTGCATGCCATACTTTTTCTAGGGTGATACTTGGCAGACCCTTCTGATGGATGATCACTTTTCCAGGTCCCTTCATCTGGATCTTGGCTCCATTGGCCACGGATGCCGTTCTACATCCTGATTCCAGATGTACAAAGTCCTCTTGAAAGGGAGTGAGATGATCACTACAACCGGAGTCGATCATCCAGTGATCTTTGGCGAAAGCTGTTGATGCTATGATCGACACAATGGATGTTTTTGCTAGATCTTGTTCTTCTTCGTTGATCAAGCATGAGTAAAAGCAATAACGAGTATCTTCATATTCATCATCATAAATAGGGACATATTCTGGACAAGGTCTCGGGAATGAATCCAGCCAGAATCTGTGTTTTACAGTGTCCCAATCCCATTGTCCATTGTTTGTGTTTAGCATCTCAGCAGGTGTTCTATCATTCTGCTGGCACAAACCTTCTGCTGTCACGTGAGGGAGGACCAATTCAACTCCACCTCTGCTGTCTGCAGGAATTTCATTGTCCTTCTTGACTTGTTCTTGAGTATCTCCATAAAGTCCTGATTGAAATAGGACCATCTTCTTGTTCTTCTTCTTTCCCTTGTTTTTTCTCGCTCCAGGTCCTCTGGGAATAGAAGATGCCGTTTCAGGCAGAGAAGGAGGAGTGGCGTCGAAAGGGATGTTCAACGATGGGGAAAGGAGTGGAAGTGGATGTGGAAGGAATAGTGTCTTCTTCCACAGGTTCTGCATGTCTGACTACAGACATGGAAGGTCCTGCTTTCACGGAGTCATGATCTTCCAGGTGAGCATAAAGTTCACCTTCTTCATCTTCAAAAGAAACCTTCATGTCTCCAGGGAAAGGAATAAATGTCCTGGAGGTACCAGCGTAGCTAATGTAGGAGTCTTCTATCTGAAACTCCTCCTGACTGTCATACTCGTGTTGGTAAGGAGGGTAGTCTCCTTCCATGTATGCGTCTTCTTCCTCATCAATGGTAAGATTACTCATTGATTGAGTGACAGTATCCAGTTTGACTTGATTAGCGAATTGAACTTCACTAGCTCTTGCTTTCCCTTTGTAAGAGCTGCTCCTCTGGCTTTGACGTTTGTCATGCCAGGCTCGTTTCTGTTGTGGTCCTGGACGATTGGACTTAGGAGGTCCATTATATGGTTTTCTCTGCTGGTTTGAGTATCCAGCAGGCGTCCAAGAGTTATGGGTAGGAGGATTCGTGTGGTGCTGAGGATTATGGTGGAAAGGAGTCTGATGGTGCTGGGGTGCACCACCGCCACATCCTCTAGCAGGTTTACTGTTACCCCTCCACTTTTGTCTAGGAGGGCCACAACGAACAACAGCAGTACGATTGATAAGAGAGTCATCTTCAGGTTGAACCGAAGATACTCAAGCAGCTTGGGAAGAGCCTTGGGTATGACATGTGGCTCGCATATCAAGCTCCCGAGTAAGAGCTGTCGTAACATTATCTAGAGTGAAGTTTGCTGGATCTCCTTGAGTAAGGAGTGTCTGAAGAGGACCAAAGTCATCAGGGAGTCTAGATATCAGGATCATAGCTTTTAGAGACTCTGGGATAGCTAGTCCTGCAGATAGAAGTCGCTGGTAGAGTGACCGCAAGGAATTTATGTCATCTTGCATGGTTTCCTTTTGTCTACACCATATGTGTGTGTGAAGAATTTTCTGGAAGATTGAAAACTGTGCTGGAATACCAGACGTTCCAAATGCAACACTAAGAGCATCCCAGATCTCTTGTGTTATGCAATTCTGCACTTCTTGTCCTCCAGCTTGATTGGGTACAAGTGGGTGACCATCGATAAGAAGATGCTCATGTCTGGTGGATATGGCGTTATCTGTGGTCTGGAGAATAAAACCAGCCACTCTGGTGTCCAGGCGTTTCCAGTTGTCTCTCTGGGCAGCTATAGTACCAACCCAGGTGGAATTGCCTTCAACTAGAGACCAGACGCCATGACTCATGAGGAACATCCTCATTCTAGAAAGCCATTCCTGGTAAATTCCAGCTCCAGTAAGAACAGGAATACGAGATGTGGAGATAGGGTCGAACTTGAGGTCGGAAGGGGAAATGGGAAGATTTGCCATGATGTTCGATCTAGTGTGTGGAAAGAAGAGCTATAAGATCTGCAAAACTTTTGTCAATAAAATCGTCAGAATAGAAAAAGGTATAGTCAAAATCAATAAAATGATTTGATTGCACATTGCCTGAGTCATCATCCAGTGTGGTAGGAGTTTGATTCCTTTTGGTGCCAGTGGGTGAAGACAGATGGGAGAGGACCAACTCAACTCCATCCTCATCTGCTTCTGAATCATCAACTTGAAGCGACCAAGACACTATTGCAGCAACTTCTGTGGAGTTAACTCCTGCAACCAAGCTTGGGATAGGCCTCGCTTCATAAGGTGGAAATTGTCCAGGCATTGATGGGTGTGTATCTGACGACCCTGACAAGCCAGACAACCGTGGATCAGCTTCTCCACGTTTTCCAAATCGGAGGGAAGATCGTCTTGACTGTTCCTTTGACCAAGAGATTTTTCTTCTCCATTTTCTAGGTATTGGGTGTCTGTGGTTAGCCCAATATACTCTCCTTTCTTCTTTCAAGTGTGTTGCAAGGTTTGTTTCTTGATCTCATGCCTGAGAGTGGTATGGCAGCAAACATGTTTCTTCCAATTCTGAAAAACTCGTCTCTGCAAAATAATGCGGGTTCGGAATACATGTGTCACTGAACAATCCTTGAACTAAAAGAATTTCTCGTTCATGGTGAATGAATGGTAGCTGTAACTCATAAGAAGAGTAACCAGCTAGCTCGAAGAAGGTATGAAAGGGAGAGGGTGTAACCTGGAAATTGTAGGTAGAAGATATAGATCTAGGCATTGGCCATGATAAAGGAACAATGTCAGTCAAGAGAGAGTAATCTTTATACAAACTTGTTATTCCTCCGTTTGATGATTCCCACTGTTGCAGCCAATCGTCGCCTGTTTCTTCTAATACCTCCCTCTCTATCTCCTTGAAGGGCACGGCATTTAAGAGCCACGTAGATGCGTCTACGACTTGCATCAGTTCCATTCTTCAAGGCAAGTTGTGTTCACATGAGAGGGGCGTTAAGAAGATTTTCTTTCCAGTTCTGACGACGTCGCCTGTCAAATTCTTCATTCCAAATGGAACAAGTGATGTGGTATCCTAAAGGAAGAGCAGGGAAGAGCTGTTCATTGGGAGCCAGAGAACCATATAATGGTTGGGCATGATCCAGGGAGAGTTGTGAGCGGCAGAGGATTTCGAAACCAGCGAAATGAGCGAGTGTGGAGGGAGTGGAGTCATACGTCTGAGTTGGGAAAGCCCAACCCGCTCCTTCATAAGCTCCAGCGAGTCTCTCGGTATGGAAGATCCAAGAGTTAACCTCATACTGGGCTCCAGACTTGGATTCCGGGATACGGAATGGGTTACAAACCCGGAGTGAATGGTGGACGTCTTCTAAAGGGATTTCGTCCAGTCCTCCTGGTAGGTGCTGGTAAACTTTGGGTACTTGCCAAAGCTGTCTCTCCATTGTCTGATAGTTGACCACCTCCTGGACTACTATCTCCGGCTGAAACTGAAGAGGTGCTGGAATGAGGGGGGGAATGTATAGCGCCAGTCCAACGAACTTCATGTTCTTCATGTCCTGATCCTTCAGGTGGAAGAATTCGTTCTTGTCCTGAATTGCCAGAGGAGTCTCGACTTGCATGGTCAAGATGGGCATACTGCAGAAGAGTTGTGTCGACGGAGTAAGGAGGAAGGTTTTCTTCTCTGAGGGAGTCACCTGTAGAATTGCGACATGGAGCCGGTATGTTTATATAGGGGGAAGAAGCCGGCTGGTCAAGATAGGACCTTGTAAGTGGGGTTTCAATTATGTTGGGGATTTCCCGAGACAAGCGATAAGCTTGGATGGTTTCGTCGAAAAACCAAATCCAATCTCTGTGGAGATCGCGTTCAATTTGAAATTCGTTCCCTCAGTCTGAGTATCTTGCTCTGAAGTTCAAATTGTCTGCTGCACGTTGTAAAGTGCTTTGTCTAGAAGCAGAGAATTCTATGACTTCGGGATCAGAGATCTGAAATAAGAAGGGAGGTTGAATCTCGCCAGGATGTTGAGATGAGCCTCTGTCGAGTTGGACTATGGGATCCCAAAGGTGGTCTTCAAGGGATTCTTCAACTCCTCTTCTTCTAAAATTTCCTCCTTCACAACTGTGGAGTTCTCCTCTCTCCAGAAGGTATCTGCAGTGTGGACAAGGATGGGCAAAAGGAACACCAGGCTCTACGATCCAGGATTCTAGAGATGCCTGCAGATCGGAGGTGTAGGATGATGTGGCAATAGGGCTAACTTCAGGTGGTGGAGTAGCCAAACATGGAAGTGTTTCGGTGGAAGATGGGGAGTTTAAATGAGATGAACTTACACTTTGGAGTACTGGATGTCTGATGAGTGTTATCTGCAATACTCGTTCAGTATCATCATCTTCTCTCCTTTGCCAAAGGAGGCTCCAAGAGCATTCATCAAAATGAATGAAAAGAACTCCGATCATCCACATGAAAACAACAAAGCCCTCTGAAGCAAATATCGGGTTACCAAGGGAGGTTGCAAAGCATACCGTCAACACTTGGAATACCTTGATGAATCCAAGAGCAATCTCTTGAACTGCACGCAAAGAGGTAGACATCTTTGTCTGAGGAGCTGAGAGCTGACTCTACTCGAGGACACAGAGAGGTCGATTTAAGTTACTAAGTGAATAGAACCCTCTAAGCAGGGCTCATAACCTATTGGATTTGGAGGTGTCTCTGGACTAGACCCTTCAAAGGTCCAATGGCGCAGTTGGGCAGGGAGTGACACTAGTAGCACAACTTACTAGTATAGTGCAGTCAGAGATTGCAGAGCAAGGGCTTATACATAGCAGAGCTAGGCTGAATGAGGTCACTTGATAGAGTGATGAAAGAAGCCTAGTGGTGGAGTCTTCTGCTTAAGTCCAGATGAAGTCGATGTGGTAAAAGACCAGGTGAAAGACTTAATATTTAGGTGCCATAAGGGTCACCTATTTATAGCCAGCCAACTGTTTGTACAGATTTGGCTGGTCTCTACTACGTATAGTAATAGGGGATTCACCATGCTGGTAAGTCCCAGGAAAGGCTATGGTGATCTAAATATGGGTTTGAACTAAAGGGGAAAACCCATAACCCTGAAACAATCATCTAGATCTGTCTGATCTAGGAATGACAGAAATAAAACAGATCAAGATCCCTCATCTCGATCTGGTAAGAGGAATACATTTCAGGCTAACCCTGAAACACAAGAGATAAACTGGGTAATACCCTGTACCCTATTTGAAATATATGAAACACTATCAGTCAGCTATCCAATAGAATAAAGAGCTCTTATCTATGACATCATAGATGCCATACAGAGTGATCTGAATAGCATAAATGGCTCAGTCAATCATGTGACATGGTCTAGAACCATTATGTAATAGATCACATGGTAAGTCATGTGACTGGCCTATCAAGGTGGTGAGTATCAATTAAGATCTCTAACGAAAACACCTTGTATTCCAACAGGTAGTACTGGAACAAAAGATGGTGAGACTGAATGGGATGCACCTCCACTATTGGCTGCCAGTGACGTGGCATCAGATTGGATATCTTGGGCCGGCGGGAGGGAGGGTGCTGGGATGTTGGATCCTGCTACTGTGGCATGTCCTGCATATGGAGGGAGTATAACATTGAATGTCGGTTGGGGGTATCCGCCATACACATTGGGGGCTGGCTGGTCAGAAGGACTTGGGGTCATTACACACATATGTGGTCTTGCGCTCTGCATTGGCAGGCCTGCTGGCTTCTTATCAACGGTGGTGTTTCCCTCCAACTAATTGTGAAGTAGTTAGTATAATGAAACAGAAATTCAAGCCGTACTTACAATTTCAGTCACCCAGAAGTCCATCATGTTGAATGTCAATGGAAGGCAGACCATACTTCCCTCCAGGCAATAGCAGTAAGCAGGCTGGTCAGGCCCTTTGCAATGGCCTTGTCTGCAGTGCCATCGTTCTTGAAGCTCTTGAACAATGCTTGTGAGTTTGCTCATTTCTTTGAGTTGGCCACTTGATGCTGGTTGCTTTTGCTTTGATGGACATGACAACCCTGAAGCCTGAGTTCTTGCATTCTAGGGAAAAACTGGAGTGAGCCCATACTAGCATAGCACATCAATGAACACTTACTGCCGCTCCATTGCTAGAACCATCAACAGCACTACCCAGATCTTCAAAATACACCAGAATGCTCTTGAGAGGGTGAGTAGACGGCTCCCATTGGCAAGACATGGCGGGACAATGAGAGATCGCATTCTTTGCTTGAAGCTCCTGAGTTCTTTATGAGACTGGATGCTAATTGATCCTGCCTTTGCCTCGTCACTATCCAGTCGGTATTGAAGTTTGACATGCAATGGAAATTTTCCCAGCTTCTCCACCATGATCATGCGGAGTTCATCAAGTGTGATGGTGGATGAAATCTGGAATGGTGCATTAGATCCATCTGCCCAATGCACAGCACATTGGATCTCAAAGGCTGTGGTGAGAATGACAGTGAGATTAGTGTCATGCATAGAATAATAAAGCCTACTGCAGTTTTGAGGATTGTATTCATGGTCTTCCCAAGCCAATTGGTGGTTCTGAGACTTGGAGACATGCCGGGAGGATGCTGGCCATGAGGTGGGCTGTTTTTGAAGAACATGCACAGTCTTATGCATCTTTATAGGCATGTCTTCAGCCATGGAATCCCCAGGATCTTCATCTACACCACTCGAAATGCCATCTAAGTCGAAGTTTTCACTGTGATCATCTGAATACTGGACATCCTTTTCCAGCCCAACAAAGCTAGTCATGATAGACAAGATGTTGTTCTGCTCATCTTCAAGGCTGGAAACATAGTAATCATAGCCTGGCTCGTCAATCTCTAGGATGGGGGGCAGAAGAGTGTCATTCTGTTCCAGCAGGGAAGGGGGAGGACGTAGCATATCAGCCTGGGGATCCTCTGATTCAGACCTGACAGGTGATTGTTGCTGGCATTTGAAGGAATGTTTGTGGGGTACTGCAGCAGCCGTCACAGATTCTTTGGTACTTTGTAAGGTGGAGATAGTACTGTCACCATCCATTGATCGTGGTACACTGCTGCATAGCACTGAGCGAGTACAAGAGGGCTGTGTCTCACACTCTGTGATATGTCCAGCAGCAGTACACTTTTGGCATGCACTAGCCCCAGGTTCAAATTCACATTGTACCTTGTGCAAGCGGCAGGCAGAACATGCCCCCAACTTTGCTAGTAGAGTACCTGGAGTTGTTACACAAGGTATGACATAATGCGAGTGATGAAGCAAAGCAGTATGAAGTCTCCATGTTCACAAGTTGCTCACTAACGTAGAGCTAATGATGTTTGCCTCGGAAAGGATACTAAGAGAGATTGCAGGCCAATCACTCAAAGAATGCTAGACACTACATATAATTGCGCAGATTTAGCTGGGGATTCTCCAGGCTAACCTTTCAGTCCTTATATACATCCTGTGTACTTTAGGGCTAGTGTGGGATCTGGATAAACAAGGAGAGTGCTGCAGAGAAGCATTGGAAAGAATAACAACTGTCGGGGCAGTGTCCGCAGCATCAGAAGATTCTAGAAGAAGGGATGGTAACTAAGGGATGACACTGCTTTGGTGCCAGGCAGTGAGCAAGAAGAATGAAAGCGAAATACATAGAACATGGATAAGAGTGAACCATAGGGCTTGGAGGATGATGAGGGTAAGCCCTAAGACAGATAAGTGTACATACAAGCGTAAGGGAAAGAAAGGGAAGAAGAATAGATGGAGAAAATGTAACAGGAGTAGAAATAAGTACAGACTACAAGTAGAAGTTAAAAACTCACCTGATGTGACATCCGAGTTGCTAGAACATTGGGCAGCATTGGGTGCAGCCACAGATGAACTGTTCTTGTGTTTCCTGGGGGGCATTGAGTTGTTCATAGTGAAGCCTGAAGGCCACTTGTCACTTTTATTGAGTAAGCCTCATGGACACCGACACACTTGTGTTGACGTACAAGTCACATTCTTCACGTTGGAAGCCACAACTTGACAAGAAATGAGCTGGTATCACTATTATGCAATGTTTTGACATACCTTGGGGCTCAGGCTCACAAAGAATGGCCATGATTAAGTTTCTTCATTCTAGATGACTTGATGATAAGTAGATCGGACTTGGACTATTAGACATGGCTCATGCATGAGACTATCACATCAATGTGAAAAGCAGAACAACACTGGTACATATGTATGTCAAGATAGTGCATATGTTAAACAACATAACCACAGTGACAGTACCAACCATAAGAATTGTCAGGTGTAATTGTAAGAAGTGATCAAAGCAAGGTGGTGTAAATCTCCCTATTGGACATCTCAGTCATTGCCATCCGCATATACTCTCCATTAGCACGAAGGTGATATTTCATTGCAGAAAATGCAAGCTTGATCAGATTCAGATCTGGAGAATATGGTGGCAAAAATTCATAAAGCATCCCTCTAGAACAATAGAATCAGCCAACACTCAGAGAACCAGTCAAAAATGAAAAATAGAAACATTACCTTGCTTCAATGAGCTCAGCAATTTCTGGGTGCTTGTGGATTTGACAGTTATCCATAATGATGATGGAGTTGGCTGCAGGGTAGGGTTGCATCCTGTCAAGTAGTGCTTCGATAAAAGTCTTGAATGATGCAGTACAGAACGATCCTTCCACAATATGGCAATGTAGAATACCATCATCAAGGGAAAGGGCGGGGAGAACAGAGAAACTATATTTTGGTGAGTGTCAATTGATACTCCAACAAGTATCAACTCACCATCAACCACGAACAAAGAATGCTTTGCATTGTGCCTTTGTGCCTCTGATCGACCAGGCATGACCACAGTACGTTGTGTGAAACAACCCTTGAGCTCTTGTTCTTAGGCTATTCACTAAACCTCCTAGACCATGGGGGGACTGAGTTGGTGTGCTAAGCTCAAGGGGAAAAACCCAGGAGAACCAGACTAGGTTCCCTGGCTT
>JBBPKK010000443.1:0-24550 GCA_038089215.1 Tylopilus vinaceipallidus
ATATTTCCTGCTCTTATCATATTGGTTGCGATCAAATGCCCCCCTGACCCTCCTGAAATTGATTGGAGTGAGAGCAGTTGCGTTGCAATGCCTCATCCTTCTTACCTGGAATGCTTTGTGTTGTTCTATTTCTGGAGCGAGACTGACCCGCGACTATTGATTATTCGTCACAGGATATTCTGTTGTCGTCAACATTTATGCAAACTTGAACACGACATATCCGCAGTCGACGCCTGCACTGGATTTCGTATCACGTATTTGATAGCATCGCCTAAGTAGCTCAAGAGTTCAAATCTTCAAGCTCAGGTCGTAAATTTGTACGAGGCATACCCTGTCATCGCTTGCTCTCACACCCTACTGCCACCTTTCTTCCCAAGAATGTAACGATAGACTCGGACGCGGAGGATCGACTAGAAACGAGGGGAAACTGACCAAAACAAGCAAGTAATAGTGTCGATGACACAATACGACAAGTGTACATTGGTACACACCATAATAAAGGTCGGTTTCACTTGATTTACGTATCATCCTCATTGGACTTTGGTTGATCGCATGTTTATCGGGAAATGACAACCGCAGTCCAAAATCCCGTCCAAACGGACATCAGGAATGCGATGCATAATTTGTCTGCCGATCGATAGAAACCATGAGAGCAATCTCAGACAATGCGGGGCAACTTGTCCAGGGACATCAATAAATCGGACGTTGGCCACTATAGTATGATGCATTTCTGACATAAAAGACGCTCTCTTATTAACAGGTCTTGGTTCTATTCAGAACTCCTTGCTTTCTCAGAATACCCCTCATTTCATACTTGTACTCGCAACTTTCCTCTCAATACTCGACTATCAAAGGTTATGTCTTCTGCTTTGCAGTCGGTAGTGATCGGCATTCAGCAGAATAACTATTTGACTCGTACGTTCATCTACACTTCTGAATGGTCGATAACACAATGCGAGCGCAGTTGCTCTCCTAACTGCTGTCGGATATGACTATGGTGAGTACTAACCAGCATAATTTCAATCCCAATACAATGCCAACTTCAGCACCATCAGTTCTTACTGTTTCACATGAGGTAAACCAGCACTTGCCGCTTATTACATGCAGAAATTCTCCCGTTCTCATTAATCACTTATACAGATAAAATATATTTGGGTCAGTCGACACTTTGTAACACTGACATGATTCTAATAGGACTGCAGCTGAAACCCTGGACCTGGGTTTCAACACTGTTTATCATCGTGTGTATTTGAATGCGTTAGGTGCCGCTGTGGCAACTTGAACATTATTGTAGGTTCGTTATGCTGGCTTTGTCAGTTTCATGCAAGTCCATCCTTGTAGCATATGTGACAGAATACTAATTCCAAATTGTCTGTCAGAGGTCCGACTCTGGGTACGTACTCGTCCATGAAGTGATATCGATTGAATCCTGACCCCACCTCGAGTTGGAAGTAGCTTTCTACCTGGTCCTACCGTGGTATATCTCCTACAATGCTGGCGATTAACTACCATGCTGATATATATCCTTTTAGGCGTATGTATTTGACTTGCCCTCGTCTTGAATCAGGGCTTGCAAAAAATTGATATCTGTCAAATAGATGTATGCCCGTTCAGTCAAACTTGTTCACCTGATTCCTGACTACTTTTCAAGGTGGAATGTTATACGTCATTTCTACATGGATGTTCATTCTCTTTCTCGGTGCAGCTGATTGTAAGTTATCGTAGATCTTACCCTCAAAGAGCAGATTATGATGGTGACTGTAGTTGTAATGATCCTCCGAGTATGGGCAATGTATAACCGATCGAGGCTAATCCTGATCACACTCCTCATCTTGTTTTTCTTGGAAATAATTACTAACATCCTTGGCACGGCAATGAACACTGCTTCAAGGGAGGTGTTGAATATGAGTATGTGGATAGACTGAATAAGGATACCCGACACTGACGACACGTCTTTGTTACCGACAGCGACTACCTTGCAGATATCGAGCTTTTCCTTTTGTGTACTGCCTAGCACCTTCAGCATTTGGGCGAAATTGGCTGTTGTCCTGCAGATCGCACATAGCGGGGCATTGTGCTTCTTTGCAATTGTCCAATTCGCGAGGCAATCACTTCAAATGTACCGGATGACGAAGCGGTTAGAACTCAATCAGTACATGAACTTATTGGTTCAGCAAGGTATCCTCTACTTCTTTGGGTACGTCCTGTCTTGTCCTTCTCTTTCTCTTTCTATGTGTGTTATGATCCAGGGAACCCATCGGAAACCAACTTAATGATGATTTTCCGTCACAGTATCTTTCTGTACAACCTGGGGGCTGTATTGACCGGCCTTGGAAAGGCCCCATCATCAGGGTGGCAGTCGATATTGCTGGGCATCGTGGAACTAGTTCCGGTGTACACTCTAACGCCTCGCTTCATCATAAGCATACGTGAGTTGTATGCGCGTGACGTTCAGGGTATACGCAACGGAGGAATCGACACTGGGTTTGGCCTGTCCACGTTGTCTGGTCGGGGTGCTGACCGGACAGTGATCATGTTCGCCGAAGTTGGGCAGAACGAGGGCTTAGAGAGCGCCCTGGGAGTACAGAGTGAGGTCCAGATATGATTTGGCCAATGCAAGTGGGCACAGGAGAGCTCATGGGACGTGTGTTCAGGGCGCATACATTTAGTTTCGAGTAGTGGAACACTCTTGTATTTCTCGATCCCGATGACAGGAGTGGTTAAATGTTTGTGACTGATATCGGCGATGTAATGCCACAACTGGACCTCGAGGTACTATGGCGGAATGAGTACTGCGGTTGGAAGTTTGTGCTCGCTGCAGTTTACGCCAAATCACGAGCATACATAGGCAGACATGTAGTACCCAAACCACCCGGTCGCGATGACAATCAGGAGTGGAGCATGCCGAGCAGACAAGAAGATTCGTTGACCAGTTTGGAGCAGACCCTAGCCGTAAGGCATTTTACATAATCCGGTGTAAGCACAGACTGCGGCCATGATGAACTCCTCAAGCTCTGTCCTCGACGATGTATGCCAATCACTACGGCCCTGCCAATCCGTCTTTCGGACTGTCTAACAACCCCTTCGTTGAAGACCCAACCTCCGCACACGCCCGCTTTCCGGACCTCAACTCCTCCGCCTTTCAGCCCGGATACCCATCCAACACGGGCTACCCTAATCAACCCTCACAGTTCCAACCTCAATACCAGCCTTATCAATCCCAACAATCCTATGGCTCAGGTGCTCCCCAGTATCAGACTCAGCCACAGATGGTGTCACCCCAGAGCCAGTTTGCATCGACGTCCTACGCTTCTCAGTACCCCGGGGCGCAAGGGTATGTCTTCTTTCCCCATGCACGGCCTCGGGCGGCAACTCCGAGCCTCGGTCTGATTATCTTCCTTCTGCTCGACAACGCACCAACAGGCAAATCGGCCCTCAGCCCACCGGCATCGGCGCCTTCCAACCGACGTCCGGGTTCGCACACCAATACCCCATCCAATCCGGCCACCCCTACGCAGGCGGTGGATACCCGGCCCAGTCGACCATCGCCCCGCCAGGCTACCTTGCCGAGTTTGATCCCTACGCACAGACGCAGCAGCCTGCGTCCCAGAACCAGACTCATGGGGCTGCCGGACCTGGACCCGGCAGCGTGTCGCACCCGCGCGACCTGATCCGCATCCACAAATTGGGCCTCGAAGCTTGGGACACGTATAGCTGGAAACAGCTCCTTGGCGCGTGCGATGCACTCAAGGGGGCGTGGTCGGCGAGAAAGCAGCAAGCCGAGAGCATCGTGCGGCAGTATGGCGGAACGGATCCGGGGCTGTTCGGCCCCGACCCGGCGTTTGGGTATGACAGCCAAGTCGAAGGATGGAAGCAGGTGAGGATGTACTTTAGCACTTGAGTAACCACCGGCGTTCTGATGGTGGCGTTGCAGGTGCTTAAGGATGCGAACAACAATTTCGGTGCGTTGCTGACGTCATGTTGCACCGAAGTAGAGTCTAACGTATTCTTAGATACCGTTGCAGCGTCTACCTTCCAGCTGCATGAAGTATTCAATAGCTATCGACACTCAGGTGATCAGGCGAGCAAGCGACGCGTGCGGGAGTCGTGTAATGCTGCCATCAAGGGCATGCCAGACTGGCCCAGCAACTAGCATGCGATATCATTGTTTGTACAGTCTGTGGGAAGAGTCAAATGTCAGCTCCTGTGTACTGATTCATTAGCATGCTTTCACTGCTCTCATGGCGGTGTATGTAACATGGCCCGTTGGTCAATGTTGCAATAATTTGTAGAAATCCATGTCAATCTGATCCGATGAAAAGGAACACCAAGTAGCTGCCTCAATTATCCTACAGCCCCTTCGAGTCCATAGGACGCACGAGTGACATCTTGACTCGCCCACGTTGCGTATTTTTATCCTTCTCCACCTCGATCCTCACCTTGACCTTGTCAAACACTGATATCGTTGCCAACGCAGCGTCCTTCGTCCCACTCGGCACTACAACGGTGTAATTGTCGGCATCAAACTGGACGTCGCGTTTGAACGTGACCAGTCCTTCCAATCCAAGTCTAGTGCGGCCATGAGCGACTGCACCCCACGACGAAAAGCAGCACACGCACCCAAACACGAAAACGCCCACGCCGTTCCGGAACGTCCGTATCACGAACGCCTCCTCCGTAATCCCCTCTTCAGCTTGGTGGCCGCCCTCCTTAACAAGTTGCTCCACACGGCCCTTGAGTGCCAGACCAACGTAAAACTCGACGCTGGCACGGCCAGCCATTTGAGCCATTCGGTGCCGTCGGTTGATCACGTCCATGATACGCTCGACGTTGGATTTGGAGTGTAGCGAGGCATGCAACGGGATGTGCGAAATGGCAGCGGCGAGCTGGCGGTGCACGAGAACGTCTGTGGCGAATCAGTGAGCTCCGGCCGTCGTCGCGGCGTCGAGGTTGGGGTCAGCCAAGCCCACTCACCAGCGTATCGCCTGATTGGACTCGTAAAGTGCGTATAAATGGGGCTTGCGAGACCGTAATGTCCGAACGTATCCCTCGACACACTTCCAGAGCAGAAATACTCGGCCGATAGCATACACCTCGTCGCCATTATACGAACGAGAGTATTAAACGCCGGCGCGGAAGGATCCTACATTCGATCGTGAAAAATTGGTGGGAAGACTGAGTGAAGACGCACGACGCATTTATCCAACGAGTTCGCCAGCGACCCCGAGCTCGAAACGTCGAGCTTGAACCCCCTGCGTTTCAACAACACATCCTGGAGCTTCTCAAAGTTCGTTTTGGGTGGCGGTAAGTGACGTCTGGTCAAAGGCGAACGTAATGTTAGTAATGCATAACCAATGGACACAAATGACGCGAGGCACCTCAAGACGGCAGTCTGCGGAAATACCTCGTCGATTTTCTTGGCGACGCTCACGTTGGCGAGCAACATGAATTCCTCGACCAAGCTGTTCGTCTCACGCAACTCTTTTTGCTCGACGTCTATCGGGTCAGAAGACTCGGCAGACCCAAGATTGATTTTCACTTCAGGAGATGCAAGGTTCAACGCGCCAGCTGCCATACGCTTCGCCTTGAGCTTGATGGCAAGAGCATTGAGGAGGCGGATGGACTGTGTGATGGAGTCGGTGCGATTGCTGACGTTGAAAACCTGAGTTTTGTCCGTATAGACAGCAACGGAACTACTTACGGGTCGTCCTTGCGTATCTGTGCCTCTTCGTACTCGAATGCGGCTTTCGAAGCGATAACAGACTTGGTAAACTTGACATTAATGATGTCAGCATCCTCATTGAGTTGCTAAGTTGCTATTAGTGGGGCGTTTGCGCGCGGAACGCCGGAGACACCTACCCAAACCACGCTGAATGCCAATCTTTCGACATGTGGTCGAAGAGAACAGAGATTCGTGCCCAAAAGTGCTGGCAACATGTCGATACGTTTGTCGACCAGGTATACGGTCGTCCCGCGCGACGCAGCTTCACTATCCATGGGGGTATCCGCGTGAACGAAATGCGAAACGTCTGCAATGTCTGTGGAAAATAGTAAGGTGTGTCGATGTTTTCATCGGAGGTACTACTCACGAACGCCGGCTTCGATCATTCCGTTGGGAAGACGGCGAGCGTGCAGCGCATCGTCAATATCCTGACATCCTAGAGTAAAATCGCTTAAACATCCTTGGCTGTCCCTAGAGTGTCACTTACCTGGCGGATCTATACTACAAATGTCCAGGTCCCTAAAGTCAATTCTGTCTCGCCACACGGGGTCGGTTGGGTCCTTTTGCGGAACGACCCACTGGTCTCCTTCAGGGGGCAAACAATCCAGGATGGCCTTCCCAAAGGGTCGGTATGGCACCTCAAACTCTAGCAACAGACTCTCTTGCTCTGTTTCCTTATCTTCTGCTTTGCCGAGCGCACGAACCAGGTGACCCTCAGGATATCGTGAATGGGTGTCCCATCGATCAATGGACACGAGGATCTTCTGTCCGAGGAGTGCGGGAGCCTGGCGCGTACGAAGTCGGATCCGAGGGAGTAATCGAGAAAGCGGGAGTGCAAAGACAGTTTGCGTAGAGAGCGAAGTCGAAACTGTAGATGGGAGAGATGCCGTGTCCAAATGACAAACATATCTGACAATGAGAAATGGAATCACTTGAAGCACAATCGAGTGGGATCAAAGACGTACGCGCGCCAGCTCCGTTTTATGATGCCAACGACTCGTCCAGTGGGTTGCTTCTCCGCAGAACCTTTTTTGATATGGACCGATCGGAGCGCTCTCGTTTCTTCGCGAAGCTTGAACTCATCTCCGTCGGACTCTTCTTCTGAGTCTTCAGCGCCGTCGTTTTTAAGTGTGGCTGAAAAGCAGTCGTCAGGGCTCGGAGACGACAAAATGGGGGGAAGACACACCTTCTTGGTCAACCACTTCATCAGTTGGCGCTTTCCATTCACTCTCGTTGAAGACTTCGACGACGACGACGTCTCCGTGAACAGCGCGATTCATATTTTCTCTGCCAACCAGAAGGACGGGCTTGGTGAAAGCTGGGACTGGTACGGTGCCCTGAAAAATGGTGTCAACTTGTGTGCCCGAGGGAATTCCGCCAATACGATTGTTTCAGGGACGAACCTCCAAATAATTATACTGGTTGGCGTTAAAGTGACCTTGATGGAGTTCCTCCGCCTTGACGCCAGCCATGAGGGTAGCAGTAGGAAGGTACTAGTGATAGACTGGGGATGAAGACCGGCCGTCTTCTGACGGAATACAACATACATTTGCGTAGAGTGCCGTCCGGGCGGTAGTCGCGGCCCTCGTCTGCTCGACTTCATCTGTGCCTGTAGCAGCGAGCAGATCCAAGAGCTTATCGGCCCCCGGCATCCCTTGGACGTACTTGCGAACTGATAGAGAAACGATGAGCAAGAGACATGGATGGATGGATGGGTCCTACTCGAAACAGTTGGAATGTTTTCGTCCTCGGCCTTTTGTCGATTCGCCGCATCGTCAGTGAGAAGAATGACCTGACTCGGCTTGTGCATCTGGCCACGAACGGGAGGACGCGCAAGTGCGAGGTGGGTGTTGTACCAATCTGCGCCCCTCCGGATGCCTGCGCACAATCAACCGATGGTATCGAGACGAATAATAAACACATCCGACCCTACCTCTGTCGTTCCGATCGTTCGGGGTCTCGTTGTCTTCTGTCACAACGGCGGTTTCGCTGCAGGAGCATGAGCAGTGAAGCAATGGACGGGGTAACAATGCTGACGATCTGAACTCGTTGTAAAAGACCCAAATCTTCTTGTCGTCCGCCTTGACGAGCGCCTTGAGGCGATTGTAAAGCGGTAAGGACCTGTGCCGGACTTCATCCAAGACGGTCTGGAGAAGGATAATGGGGGGGGTGAAGCTTGGGGACTCGATCAGGTCCATCTAGAATTGAGTAGAGTCAGTGCGGTATGTGTGTGAAGACGAGGGACACGACCTGAGAGAGGAACACGTTCGTGTCCGGGAGGACATAGTGGTTGGTCGTGAATTGCGTGTGAGCGGAATGGGCGGCGGGGGGAAGGACGGGGTCGACGACGCCAGGACAGAGCCGGCACGCGATGACACCACAGTAGATATCGTCCCGGAGGTAGCGCTCGCGCAGCACTGGCGTGCACGGTCAGCTGTCCGACGGCGGGATGGTCGACGCACGGAAGCACCTTTGACGACCTTCCCTCGCGAGGTCTTTTTGAAAAACTTGCGCCGAGTGACCGCCGCCTCCTCTCGCGGGCGTTTCAGGATCGTTATGGGAGGCATCGCGGGTCGACGCTGCCAGCCTTGCCCGGACCACCCCCGTCGATTTTTTCCCACGAGCCACCATCAGGGGCCCACTCAGAGACAGAGGGGCCTCTTGCAGTCCACCACCACACATGTTGTTCAGTCACGATTCTGAAGAGGCCAAGGCCCACGCTCAGGTGCGTAGCCTGACCATGGGCATCCGACAACCACGACGTGGTTACCCCTAGCTTGCCGGGGGAACGTACCAAGTCCCGCTCTCACACGAGCTCCTCGCCGGCGCGGCTTCGTATGAAGCATGTACACCTCCCTCACCCTCAGGTCTGTTATACTCACCGCGCGTGCGTCGATAGGCAGCGAAAGCGTACACGGAGCACTGTGAAAGGCGGGGTAAACCCGTCAACCACGACACGGCTGCCAAACTGCTGTAGGTCATCGGCCGCTTCCAGCTTGAAGCCATCTCACCTCTACCATAGAGCCGGATTCACAGGCTTCTACGTGGACCGTTACGCAGAGACCAAGGGCGCGGAACATCTTGAAAGGCACCATCTCAAGCAGGAGGGTGAGTTCGAATGCACACGGACAGAAACCTCACTCATTGCGCGTCCAGCTGAGAGGCGCGCAGAGGCAGCTCTGGCGCGGTCTGGCCAATCCTGAGTTGGAAACGCTTCTCCATGGCACGATAGCGTATCTCGAGCAAAAGTGTAATGTATTTGTAGGGTTACAGCGTACCCACGCTGCGAAGGCTTAAATCTCGAGCAACGAGGCTTCTGTCCTTGTCTCTGCCTTGACTGCTGCTGAACGCCATGACGAGTGCCTCCTGCCCTTCGTCGGTCCTGTGGGCAGTCAAAACCCCTCGGCCCGGTACGGTGTAGGAGAACACGCACCACGTGACAGGATGTGCCGACTTTTCGAGGATGACTTTGACGGTCGTCCACGAGAAGCGCGCCACAGAAGGAAACCCGAATGTTTTCTCGAGCGAACTTTCAATCCAGGCTTTCGTCTTGGGGTCTAGACACGGAATGGATTCAATCGACTGAACGCTTGGCAGCGAACTCGCGAAAACCTGAAGGATACCCGCTCCCAAACTCCCCATCAAAGCCTTGCAGAGTACCGGGGTCTTGTGTATCGCCATCGAGTTCTTCGAAGCGCCATCCTTCGATGCAAGCATCCCGAGTAACCTTGGCAGCAACGCTCGCCGCACCAACGATCTTGAATTTCGAGTCGGCTTTGGTGGTCACTGTGAAATTGACGCCCGGAAAAACGGAGGATAGGTAATCCTCATACGATGAGGTGTTTCCGAGCGCGTCGACGTATACCTATGTGAGATATGTTTGGGCCTCGGGACTACCACGGAAGAACAGAGACGCGCACGTCCGAGAGTTGTATCCCGCGCTGAAGCACATCGCGAATAAGCTGAATGGTCGCGTCCTGCGATTGTTTATTCAGGTTCACTGGGGGCACTTTGAGCATGCCCCGCGAAATCGCCTGTGGACTGGCAGGGCGGTCGGCATTAGCGGCGATCGCGATGATGTACGCGCACCTGATCACACGTACGGACCAGCCAAGGTTGACGGGGTCCGCGTTGAGCACACCCAACAGTTCTCCCCTCTTTTCCGGCGTCAACGTTTTGGAGTCTTCAGACGACGTCGAAAAGTGGACCACGTGCTCGGAGCGAGGTGCGCACCTGCGAAACCCAGCTGGTCGAGGTCGTCCTTCCATGCGACGGGGCAGTACGCGACGCCGTATACGAGGGGACCGAGGACGGGACCACGGCCGGCCTCATCGACACCGAGGATATATGCGCCGCGGGCGGTGGGTGTCGGGGAGTGGTAGGAGTAGGACTCTCTAAGGGGCGTCGAGGGTGCAGACGAAATGTCCATAAGCAGCGCTTTCAAGTTGTAATAATATGCCAAGGCGCCAGAATGCAAGCCAAAGGAAACCGCGTTCGTTCAACTTCGGTAACGAGCTCATTGTTACTTTGCCAGTGGCCCTGGCGGCCGCGAGTGCATGTTTCTTGGGTCTTTTCATCCTCAGTACAGTGTGCTTTGTGCTCGTGCAAGGGTGATCCCCAAACCCGGTCAGCCACTAACAAACGGTCAGCCGCAGGGGATTGAAATACTGTCGGGACAGGTTTGTCCATGACCGCCACTGTCTTTACTCGTGAGTGCATCAGCCAACATGTCCGTCTCCATCCTCGAGCGCCTCTCCGCGTTCTTTGGCACCATCTGGTCGTTCATCTTGACACTCGTCCGCTCCCTACTCGCGTTCTTTTCCTTCCAACGCCGTGCCTCCTCCGACCCGTTCACACTCCCGAGCGTCCATCGCACTCAGCGGGACACCCTCGCTCGCTCGCACGCCCGCCTCCGGCCGATCCTGCTCACCCCGAGATCAATTGCGCACGCACAACGCACCCAGAGCATTCGCACCCGTTCGGCCGCCTCGACACTTTTCCCGGGCCACGACGAGCATGCAGCCACCTCTGGATCCACCCTTCCACCCACTGGACCTCAGCGGACATCCCCAAAGCTGGACGAGCGCGGCACCGAGCTCGGCCTGTCCGTCCCCATCACCCTCGAGGCCCAGGATCGCCCCAGCACGAGTGCGACGAGCTGCGGCGATGGCACGCCCGACACATCTCTGCGCACGGCATCTTTGTCTGTTGTACCGCTTACCCCGCCCGACAAGTGCTACCTCGCCCCGATCTCAATTCCATCTGCGACTGATTGCCCCTACACCGAACCCTGGCCAACGAGCGCCCCCCTTGATCGCAGCAAAGCAAGACTCCCAGGTAGCCCGCTCAAGGTGTCGATCAACACTGCCGACGGTGTGTACACCGACCCAATGGGCTCCCCGCCTCCGGGGCGCTGGGGCCCCCTGCAGATCTGGATGAGCACGCCTTGCAAGGATGATTGCCCGCTGCCCGAACCGCCCGTCAGTCCGTTTGACCGCGATGACCCCCAGGACGCCCTGCCGAGCATACCCCTCATCAGCATCCAGAACGCCCTGCTCTCGCGATCGCGGAGCTCTATCCCGGCCTACGACGAGCATTCGAGCGCGTCCTCTGTCACGAGCCTCTTTGCCGAGGATGCCAACGCGCCCTGCGAACCGGAAAGAGTCCCGTTGTCCCAGAGCCAGAGTCAGTTCCAACTCCAGCTCCGGCGCTTCGAAGGCACCGACCACGATGCGTACCCATGCGCCTGGCACCGCTCGCCCTCCCGGCTCTTGGGCAAACCCGGCTTCGCGCGGCGCTCGCACGTGGACCTCCTCAAGCTTTCAGCCACGGAAGCGTGGTACAGCACCGAGGCGTACCTTCCCTCGCCCGTATGCGTGCTCAGCCCGCCACGAGGGGACTCGGCGATCGAGGGCGAGGACGAGGACGCAGTGCCGCTGAGTCAGGTGAGGGAGCGCATCCACTCGTCTCATCTCTGCGTCAGACATCCCGCGTGCACGTGCATGGCCCATACTCATGCCTGCGCGTCGGGGGACATGTCTCCCCGCGCGAGGCGGATGAGCGAAGGGTGTCTCTTGGCCCTCTCCGAGACGCCCACGCGCGTCGGCGTGGGTGCGCATACGCGGCATGTGGTATCACTCGCGTTGGATGGCGCGCAGGCCAAGGACTGGCTTGAAGCGCTCTCACTCCTATCTGCAGAGAGGGAGGCACGCACGACAGCACCGTCTCCTGCTCTGGTGCAGGTGCCTCTGATAATGTGATTCTAGGCACATGGATGTATTACTATATTGATCGAGGCCCTTCTCTCCATCTTATCATAGTTCGTGTTTCATTTGGATCGGGGTTATGTGGTCATCTCCCTGGATTGTCACACGTCATACCGCTGGGATCGAGTAGGACTGGATGGAAACTGCGTCCCGCACGCGTTGGGCACCTCGCCGTCCGAGTGTGCTGACACCTACCGAGATCGCTCTCAACCCGCGTCACGCACATCTCATTGTACCAACACTGAATGTATGTCATGCTCCGCCAGAGGTGCGTTCGTAAGTCGTGAGTACATGATCCGTGTACAACAAAAGGGCCAACTACCGACTACAGACACGATGATACAACAAAGGATCAACTGAAAGCAGCATAGCATTGAGGACGGGAGAGAACAAGTGAGATATAAAGACGCTCAAAACAATTGAGCTAACTTCTCAGGCGTGAGCCCACCAGGAGCTCGTGGTACGAATCTACAAGGGAAGTGAAGCGGGTGCCTGAAGAAGGAAAAAAGGTGAGCACGTTTAGGGTGACAGACGACAAGCACATACGAGGTGATGCCGGCCGTCCACTTAGGGTTCACCTCAATGTCGTTGCCTTGTTCGTCTTTGGATGGCATGATAGTGAAAACCGCCAGGATGGTGACGATCGCCGACCAGACGGAAGCATCTGCGAGGTATCGTCCGACGCAGATCCGTCGACCAGCACCAAAGGCATAACTCATTGTGTCGTCGTCGAGCTCGCCACTTTCGGTAAGGAATCGCTCAGGTAGGAATCGTTCGGGATCAGGATATTTAGCTTCATTGCGGGTCATGGCCCTTGTTCCATCCAAATCAGATATGATGTCGGCGGTAGCAAGGGAAAGATATGAAGCATACCAGGTGTTCATAATGATCGTCGCGCCTACCGCCAGAGTTTAATCAATCAAATCACTACTGTAAGGTCACGAACCTTGTGGAATGAAATAACCATCATAGACGTCTGCAGTCGACGTGGCATGTGGGATACCTGGTCGATTGACAGATCAGACAATTTGAAATGCGATGAAAAGGCGATTTACTTAGCGGGACAGCAGGATGCCAACGCAGCGTCTCACGTAAAACAGCACCAACGTAGGGAAGTGAGGGGCGATCTTCGAAGACCGGAAGTCGCACGGTTCCAACGACCGAATCGATCTCTGCCTGCGCGCGGGCTTGAACGTCGGGGTTGTGTAGCATAGCGAAGACGAAGATCAATAGGGTCGAGGCAGTCTGGGAGAAGGAACTATCAAAACCATCGGCACAACGAATTAGCGAAACAGCGCTCACCGTTTCCGATGCGGCTGGAAATCGGAAATGAAACGTCAGTAGGGGAAAAGAGATAGGGTAACGACGAACCAGCGAATGCCGTCACGGAAGACTCCTTGAGAGCGCGCATATAGTCTTGACCGACTTCTTGTCCTTTGGTACGGTTGAGTGAATTAGAGACCATGGACGGAGCCGCAGTTCCTGCTGCCTGTGTGAGACGTCGGGTATGAGTGGTAAATTGTGCAAGGAAATGATGGAACTCGCCAGACTCTCTTGAACAAATTTGAAAGGAGCCTCGACCATTTCGTCGGCGTACTTTTGGGACAGTAGCGCGGATCGTTTAAGTGACAGGCCAGGGAGCCAGGTTGGAAGATGCTGTACTGTAGGGAGTGAAGCCAGACGGGTAAAAAAAGCCGAGGATAGAAGACTTACAGAATGGGAAGAAACCTAGGATGGCAGCTACCTCTGGACGAATGCATGTCACCGCGAATTGAACAGCCCTCTCGACGACGTTGATGATAGGATCATCCTGGCGAGCAGTCTCGTAGCCGTACACGACAGACATGATGATGGAGGCGGAGTGTCTGCAAAGAATAAGAACGACAAGGGAGACTGCAGTGAGGATGACATACGTCTGTATGTGCGCCGCGTAATTGTCTGGGGTCTCGAGCAGGTTCAGAATGAGATCACGGGCCTTCTGAAGCTGAAGAGATTGGTAATCGAGGGTGGCTTCAGGACGGAAAGCCTGACTCAAAAGTCGGCGGTGGAGACGCCAGCGGTCACTGTAGGGAACCATGACGGTGTTGAAGGACCACCCAAAGCTGATGTCGGGTGGTGTCAGAGGGGAGCGTGTTGGTTGGGGATGGCTTACAAGTCATTGGTCATACGGATGATGGCGGGCCTGTCGGAATAGTTGCCCGAGCGGCGCTCGAGGAGGTCTTTGGCGACGTTCTCCGAATTGATCACGATGACCTCTTGGTTCAAGAGTCGGGAATAGACAAGGTCGCCTAGAAAGGAGTGAGGCGGGGGCCAAGGGGGGAGGGAGAAGCGCACCGTATAACTTTCCCCAGCGAGTGTAAGAGGCCCAGGGCTCTGCAGGGTTTATGCCGAGGACGTTTCCGACGATGGGGAGGGGCGGTGGGCCGGGAGGCAAGGGCAGCCCCGGGAGATGGCTGCGCCTGGAGGGCCAGAGGGAGACGAGGCCGTAGGCTACGAGGGCTGCGGCGGCGAGGGCGGGTATGCAAAGGTCCATGGGCAAGGTCCGTGGGGCATCCTCGAACGGGTTTTATGCAGAGCACACTCGGCTACCAGCTGAGCAGGTGTTTCGGTGATCACGGCTGACTAAGCTAGCCCCGTCTCGCCACCACACGCCCACCATGGCGATGGAAGAGAGCATCTCCCTCGAAGAGACAAACAAGATCCGCGTCGCCCTCGGCCTCAAGCCCCTCTCTGACGAGACAGCACCCGCAGACGACGCCGACAAACAGGCAGAGCACAACTATGCCCACCAGCGCGACCGTGAGGCCAAGGACCGCGAGTCAAAGTAGGCCTCCCCCTTCTTCCCTCCACGTCCCTTCTCACCGCCCCATTCCACCCAGGAAAATACATGACAGAATTGCCAAGTGAGTACCCGTCCAACATCGCCCCGCTATCTTGCTCAAGCACTCCCATCCAGGGTGAGGAATCGACGAGAGCTCAACGCCTCCCTGACCGGTGCAACGCTCGGTGACTCCGATGGCGATCCAGAGGATGCCCTCAAGTGGGTCAAGAAATCAAAGAAGCGCGACAAGGTCCTCGCTCGGAAGCGGCAGCTGGAGCTTGAGAATATGGACAGGGTCTTCCAAGGCGATGAATACACCGAAAGTGTGGATCTTCGCTTGTTCGCCCCCTTCTTTTCCTCACCCCCCCTTCCAGAGGACCTAGAAGGCCTAAAGGTCAGCCACGACTTTGACGAGCTCGCCGAAGGCGATGCTCGCGTACTTACCTTGAAAGATAGTCGCATCCTCGATAACGAAGGTAGTCCATACCCTCTCCCCTCTCTTCCCTTCCTGACATAGCCGCATGCAGAGGATGAGCTACAAAACGTGGAGATGGCCGAAGCAGAGCGCACAAAGAAAAATCAAGAACTCAAGATCAAGCGTCGCGACTATACTGGTTATGATGACGACGAGTTCGAAGAGGGAAAGCACGGAACGAAACGATCCGTCTTAGCCAAATATGACCAAGTCTTGGAAGCTCCACGCGAAACCGTAAGCTATTCCTGCATCGTTCTTTGTGGATCCATTGTTTACCCTTTCTACTAGGGTTTTCGCTTGGGCAGCTCCATCAAGTCCGCCACAGTCCAACGTCCCAAAACAGAGGAGGGCTCCGTATCCGTAAATCGTGCCTTGTTGTCAATAGATTATGCCAGTGAGTCTGCCTCGTGTGATCGCGTTTGGTCAACCTTCTGATACACGTGTCCCAGAGAACCTGGAGACACATGATTATATTCGTGAAGGAGACGTAGGATTCAAGAAGTCCAAGGTAAGCATTATGTACATTATCCTATTTTTAGGTTTATCCATCACTGCACCTATCAGTCTAAAAAAAAGCGATCCTCCCGTCGTATCCCTATCGATAATGAGACTCTTGGCGGCCAGGACATGGATCAGATGGAGGTGGATGAAATACCAGTCGTTCCCAGGCCACGTGAGTTAGACACCAATTTTGTGGATGACGATGAGCTACAAGCTGCTCTCGCGCGACAAAGAAGAGCCAAGATCCACAAGACGAAGAAGCTGTCTCCCGAAGAAATCGCGCACAAAAGTGAGTCCGCTTCCTTCACGTGACCCTTTCCTCTCTGACTTCCTTAATCAGTCGCTTCAGATCGCGCGCGGGAGCAGTCTGCTCTCGCCAATGACGTCACCAAAGTCGAGGAGGTGGAGGACGCTGGCGAATCTGGCCTCACATTCGACGACACCTCCGAATTCGTTCGTGCCATTTCATACAACCCTACCTCAGTCAAGGTGGAGCATGTTGAGCCTTCTGCGCCAGCATCGGCACCCACAGCCCAGTCACCATCCCGAGATGTGTCCATGCCAGATGAGGTCCTGGACGAAATTGAAGCAGGCGAGGTTGTGGTGAAAGAGGAAGACGACGAGGAGATGCTCGAGGCGATCGAACAAGCTATTAGAGATACCGAGGCAGAGGAACGCGCCGCCGCAGAGAATGGTGAAACAGTCGTTGGAACGTCGGGTGAGCCTACCTTTGGCTCGGGAATGGCCGGTGCATTAGCTGTGCTCCGTCAGCAAGGGCTTCTCGCGCAACCAAACGCTGGCCAGGACGAGCGCGAGAAAGTTCAACAACAACGTGATCTCTGGCTCGCGGATTATCGACGCCTGTTGGCTCAGCGAGAACTGGACAAATTACAGGCCCGTGGTGGCAACAAGGATCAGGCGACGCGAGAGTACGAGAACCGTGTTCGGGAGCAACAAGAGGCTCGTGCTGGTGTGGAGCTATTCAAGAATTACAAGCCGGATGTTAACATCGTTTATTACGACGAGTTTGGCCGCACCCTTACACCCAAGGAGGCTTGGAAGGCGTTGTCTCACAAGTTCCATGGTAAAGGTTCTGGAAAAATGAAGACGGAGAAGCGTTTGAAAAAGATCGCAGAGGAAAAGAAGAAAGAGGCCATGGCTAGCGGTGACACTCCTCTAAGCATGAACAAAGCGTTCCAAATCCGACAGGAAAAGACAGGGCAAGCCCACTTTGTATTGTCCGTTGGTAATAGAGGGTACACCTTTCCCTCCCCTCTACTACGTATTATACTAAACCATGATATCTAGCGCCGTACCCCAAGCATCCGAGTTCCTTGACCCACAACCACTGTCAAAGGGTAAGACGGAGAAGACGAAAAGCAAGAAGAAAGAGACTGCCAAAGCTGCTGCCCCCCAGGTCCTCGACTCCACAGAGTTTATTACCTTACCTGCCCCTCAAGCGAATGGTTCAGTCAACGCGAGTCCCGTGCCTTCTGGCTTTTCGTCTGTTGTACAGACCAATGGATCTGGGACTCCCGTGCCCATGAAGCCTGGTTTCTCACGTATATCGTCGGCCGTGGACACTCCCTCTCAAACCAGTACCCCTGTTACGGGAGAAAGAACCAAACTCACCTTTGGGTTCGGGGCAAAGAGGAAGGTCGCGGAAGATTTCCTGGACGAGCCTGTGGCCAAGAGGCGATGATGGGATCATTGTTCGATAAGCCTTTGCCACCGTAATTCCCTTGCCCACGCCCCCTGACCACTTTCGGACTTCGTTTTCCGATCCTTGTCCTTTTTGATTGCCGTCGTGTGGTGGCGCGTTCCATGACATGCATGAACGTGTACCAGTGTATCAAGCCACACTTACGTTTGTGGTTTAGCTCAATGAACGATGATTAATGATTAATTGATCAACTACATTTGGAACCGACACACATGGGTGTGTCATATAAATGTTAGGTTCTGGTCTCAGCGTGACATATAGAACGGTGTCAAGTGCTTGGATGGGTTTAGCGAGTATTGGAGAGGAGTACAGTCGGCCGTAACTCTCAGGACTTATGTAAGTGTTTCTGCGACCTTTATCGCACACAGGGTGTCATAGGACCGACGAGGCTCACGTACTCTTCCCTAACGAGCCCCGATGGGTCAAATGCGGGCCTTCTTTGATGCAGGGCCTCTACCTAACAGTACTACGCCCCGTCTCATCGGTTCGGCCGTGAAATGTTCATCGAATTCGCTCTTGCTCGGTTACAAATCGCGTTCGAGTTGGCAACCGTAATACTACTTAATAGCATGTTCAATGCTGGCATGCTCACCTGTTCGGCTTTAAATCGCGTCCACTGCGAGTTGGGTGGGCCGTTCGGCAGAAACACGCGTTTGGAAGGACCCTTGATTCCTTTATCGCCCACTGTTGACCAACCACCCCTCCACCGGTGGACGGAGTCGTCGAGTGGTAAACGTCTTATACAGTATGTCCCTCAGATTGTTTGTCGATCGACTTGGTGAGTGGATTTTAAGTAACTAGCAATTTCCGCGAAGCAGACATGGGATGCTTTTTTGACGGGCGCTTGATGGCTTCTTTCTATAAACGACTGGCCCCGGGCCATTCAATACCAGGCTCAAACGAGTAAATTTGGTCTAAGATACCATGACCGTTCAGTGAAGCCTCGGGCCCGCGGGAAGGGGCCACGCACCTCGCGAGGCTATTTTCGACGAGGGTACCAGCCATCACCGCAAAAGTCAGTTACTCTTCAGGCTTGCTCATCAGGCACGTAATCTGATCCATTGTCTCTCCAAAACGATTGGTTGCGGCGGTGGGTGGGTTTACAGTTTACCCCATCATTCGTATGGCTATCGCCATCCGTGACCTCGGTTCGCCACAAAGTCATTATAACCTTGGACCGTCTGAGCGCTCGGTGATATTCGTTTGATATCCCTGGTCCGTGACGAGTGCATACTCACCCAGAGAGTCAGTGTCTCCATGCTTATACGTACACTGTCTTTCATGTCTCACTTTGGGTGCCACGTCGTCTGAAACCGTCTAACAGAACGCGTTCATGTCCAGACATGCAAACTCCCATTGCCTATTTCACTTCACCCTGTTCAGCCGCTGAAGTCTGACATCGCCCACGATGTCGCGTCTCCTCCCAGTGCGTAGATTGCCACCTTATGAAGAGTGCTATTTGTGTATGCATATTGAGTGGAACTGGAACATGAGGTTATAAAATCTCGCGAATCATGTGGGTGGCTTCGACAAATCATCTCGAGAAAAGGATGGACCATTGGGAATCTCTGTTGTATGCACTTGCCGTCATCGTCCTCTTTCTGGCGCTCCTCTTCATCGCGCTGGTTGTTCGGAAAAAGTTGACTCCTCATCAACTTCCTCTCCCGCCGGGTCCCAAAGGAATCCCTCCTTTGGGCGATGCGCTCGCGATCGACAGACGTGAACCGTGGTTGACGTTTAGAGAGTGGGGAGCATCGTATGGTGAGCGTCTTTTTTCGATTAGGTGTGATGCGCTACTCTTTTTCACACGAGAGCAATAGGCGACGTCGTTTCGTACAAGTTTTTGGGCCAGACATATGTCGTCGTCAACTCGGGGAAGGCTGCGAAAGCGCTGCTTGAGCAACATTCTAGCATGTACTCTGACCGCCCGATGGTTCGAGCTTGCTCGCTGTAAGATACCCACGTCGGTGTGCTGGTGTCTGGACTTGCTGGTCTGACAGACACTTCCCGTAGGTTTGGAATGGGTTCTAACGCGACGCGTTTAACCCGCGACGACATTGCGATGCCTCATCGGGAGATTTTATATCAGAACCTCAATGGCTCAATCATTCATAGGTATCACAATCCGGCGACGGAGACAACACGAACGCTGCTACTGAACTTGTTACATTCTCCAGAACGTTTCGAAAATCATTTGAGAACGTAAGGATTATACCCTTGTCTGCACATTGTGACCTTAATCATTCTGGACTAGTTACGCCGCGTCCATCGTCATGTCTGTCACGTATGGCTATAATGTCATTCCGAGGGATGATCCCTTGGATGCGGCGATTGAAGAGATGATGCACATCGTCCTCCAAGTGACGCCTGGGAGGGCGGTTTTTCTCAGTCGTTTTCCGAAGAGTGGGTTATGACCCCGGAGTGATACGGTTCTCTGCCTTACCCGAAATCTAGTGTTTAGCCTTCCGTGGTTCCCCGGCGTAGAGCTCTGGCGGCTGGTAAAGCAATGCAAAGCATTATCTGCAAAGATTCGGGACATTCCCTTTCAATTCGTCAAGGACTGTTTGGTATGAGACATGACCGTTCGCTTCCTATGTCAGCCATCGACCTTTGTGACAGGCGAAAGACATCGAGAACGATTCCATGGTTGCGCAGCTTTTGAAGGATGAAGGTGCAGCAGCCCAAAGCCAAGAGTCGTACGAACGTGACATAAAGGACTGCGCAACATCAAATTTGATAGGTGAGAAAGCGCATTTCATGCCATCCGTTTGGTCTGTCGACCCTTTTTCTCCACACACTTGGCTCGTGAAGCTGGCATTTATACAGTGGGTTTCACCACCAGATGGTAATAAAATGACGAATAACACCACATCAGATACAATCAACTCTGAGTGCACTCATGATGGCACTCATTCTGTACCCAGAGGCTCAGGACCAGGCGCAGGCGGCGATTGATAGGGTGGTAGGGAGAAACAGACTGCCCACTGTCAACGACAGAGCATCCTTACTATACATCGACGCCCTCCTTTGGGAGACTTTGAGATGGTGTACGCTCGTTCCAATGGGTGCGTCCTGCATGACCTGCTCGGCATTGCCGGGTGCTGATCTTCGAATAGCCATCCCACATGAGGTTACGAAAGACGTCATTTTTGAACAGCGTCTCATACCTAAGGGTGAGTAATGTTGCCGATATATCAGTTCGTCCGTCAGTTCTCCTGATGGTCCGCCCCAGGTTCTATCGTGTTACAAAACTTGTGGTACGTCTTTATTCACGTCCGGACATCGAGACGGTCTGAACGCTGCGCTTATGACCCCTTAGGGGAATGGCACGGGACGAGGAAAGCTTTCCGGATGCGACGGCGTTTAGGCCGGAAAGACATTTGGACTTGGAGGGCAAGCTCCTTCAGAACGACTCCGACCTTTACTTTGGTTATGGGCGCAGCGCGCGTCCGGGGCGATACCTCGCCGACGCTGCCATCTGGCTTGCAGCCGCTACAATGCTCTCTGCTTTCAGGTTCGACAAAGCGATCGGTCCTGCGGGGTACAGAGTCGACGTTTCCCCCAAGTTTATAGGTGGGGTTGTACGGTGAGTCTGCGGGGCTCTCGCACTGGTTCCTTTTTAGTGACCGCTCGAACACTTCTTGTGGGGATATCGCCGTATCGCCGTTCGCCTGAACTAGTCGACCAGTTCCGTTTTCTTGTCGTATCGAACTACGTTTTGATGGAGCAATAGGGCTGCTCGACTAGACAACCGTGTGGATTTGGCAGCACATGTCATCACAATTCAGAGGTTAAATTCATGTTGTGACTCACTGATGCAGAGACTATGGGTGGATATGCCCGTGTGATGACAGAGAGCCATTACGAGAAGTTCTGCTGAAGTGGTGGCAACTGCGAAAGGTTCGGCCGGCAGTGCCAGCCCAATCAATCAGTCCCGACACCGTGGGCACCGTTCGCGTCCGCTGGCTTGAGGGCCAAGTAACGTACTACTAGTAAGTCTCAAGTGCGACGTGACATCGCCATACACGACGTGAAGAGTTCCCGTCTCATTACCGACGTACCTGGGCCAAGGCACCACTGTGGCTGCACTCCGCGACATCATACTGGATATGGAGACGAGAGCTCACTCTGTACTACGAGCGTAAAACTTAGGGCTAGATTGCTGGCCAGCCTGAGTGCGGGCTTCCGGGCATCTGGAAGCAGCAAGCTCTGTTGAGCTTAACACTTGTTTCAGAGTCCCAGAAACGTCCGTCAATTTCCTCGATGGAATAAGGACTCCAACTCAAGACTGGCCTGGTGGCTCGACGTAGTACCGGATCTGACGGATGCCAATCAGTGTTATCGCCATTCTAACCCATTTAGGTCGTAAGCGTAGGTATACCATGTCCGGAAGCTTTTGTGCGTAAAAATCCACATAACATACCGTTCTCAGGTCCGTCCGGTAGGTAGGCAAGGCTTCAGTGCTGGCAAGCTTCACATTCAAACATAGTTAACTACTCTTTGTCTTGTATGCTAAACCCAAACCCACATTCGTGGGAGGCGGGTCACAAACAAGTCATAAGGGGCCATATTGCCGTATGCTGTCAAGAATCGGCCTGAGGGCCTGGATCGGCGGGAAGCTAAAGACCCAGAATCATTCCTCGTAGTAGATTTGGTTGCTAGAGTCGTCTCAACCCCAATGTGAGGTTCTTACCGTCCTCCCAGTGGTACAGTCGACTGTACAGATGTCACTCAGAGGGCGGTTGTGCGGCTATGTCCACGCTCACCATACTAGACCTAAACGGGTCGTTTCAATCCGCTCCTCAAACTCGCCGTGATCAGGGCTCGTAACATGTCATGTCGCCGATCTGTCGAATTTTGTTTTTGTTTTGATGTGCTCCACTTTTCATATTCTGGATGCGTTTGTTGCGGTGACAGAGAGGTAACGGGAGGGACGAATGTGACTGCCCTTAGACGTAAAATATTGCCTTCTAAGTTCTTGGGCTTGTCAAAACGGCGGCTGACATTCAAGCATTTCAAGAATGCAAGCACTGCCCCCTGTTGGCAGCTTGTCGGCCGTGGTTGGCCTTCAAACCTTCCAGAACCTTTGGAACCCAACGAGGCTAGACCTGAAGACGGAATGACGGTCACAGTCGAATGGATCGCCGCTCCTGAAACTGGGACAATCGATTTGGTTGGTAAACTAATGATAAGGAGAAGACGTGAGAAGTTCGTCGAAGCCTACGGTTCCATATCGGATCCCATGCTCTGCCCTTGTTGTCCATGTGTACCGCTGAGTATTGCTGCACTTAAAAGTGGGATCTATCCAGTGGTTTATGCGTTCCTGGTCTTCGAGTCCTCGATTCCCCTTGGATTGACCCTTGTTACTTTTCTATCTGTACGGTCATGACAATTCCCATCTTGACTGGATCTGGATTTGTGTGCTATGCGGCCGCTCTCATTCTCTGTACTGTGTCTGTCCTCAATGCGTGGCGTCAACGCCGACTGAGAAGTGGACTTCCGCTGCCCCCGGGCCCGATCGGGTTTCCTTTGGTGGGCAGCGCCTTTGACCTCAATACCGTCCATCCTTGGTTATCATATGAGCAGTGGGGAAAGAAATACGGTGGGTTCGAGTTCCGATTCTGATTCTTGCAAATATGACCCTTGTCAATGATCCCCTGTTCTAGGAGGCTTAGTGTATGCAAATCTACTTGGAAAGGATTTCATCATCATCAACAGCGCAAAGGTTGCGCATGACTTGTTTGATTGCCGATCAACCATCTACTCTGATCGACCTTACATACCGGCGAACGAAATGTGTGTCACCTTTGTTTTCCGTCATTGCAAGCCGCGATCAGATGGATCAACCCACCTAGGTTTGGCATGGACTTCAACTCCGGCCTGCTTCCATACGGTAATACGTGGAGACTCCATCGCAAATTGTTCAATGCTGCTCTCAATAAAGATTCAGCACGTCAGTACTGGCCAGTAGCAATAAGCAGGGCTCGCCAGCTTGTACAGAACTTGCTCGACACACCCAAGGACTACGCAAGACATTGTAAGACGTGCGTAGTTTATCCTACGTGCTTGTAAGACCGTGTCATCTGATGATGAGTGACCAGTTTCGCAGCAGCCACCATTATGGCTGTGACATATGGATATGATGTTGCACTCAAGGATGACCCGTTTGTGACGAAGGTCGAATGTCTCATTAGTTTGTTCGTGAAGGTATTGACTCCTGAGTGGACCGCCGTGTTACTTGCCTTTCCTTTCCGTATGTCCTATACAAGTCCTCGTTCCTTGTCGCATTGACCGTGTGGAAATTAGTGGCGCATATTCCATCCTGGTTGCCGGGGGGACATTATAAGAAACAGGCTGCAGCATGCCGTGCACTCGCAGCGGAAGTGTTAAATAACCCTGTCGAGTACGTCAAGGAGAGCATGGTGAGTGCTTAATTGTTATCTCGCTCATTTGATATTTAACGAGTGTCTTTTATTAGGCTGTTGGAACAGCGAAACGGTCCCTCGTTCGTAACTTGCTTGAGTCGGAAGATGATAAGGTTGATGAAGATGCTATTAAAGCTGTAGCTGCAACCACTTTCTTGGGTACGTGGATGAGCTATCTTGGTTCAACAAGCGTTCATGGCGAACTCACAGGCGGGGCCGAAACTGTGGGTTGCCAAAATACATACACATGATTGGTTTAATGAACATCCTCACAGAGTGATGCGACAGTGCGAGTATTTATTCTCGCCATGGTACTCCATCCCGAGGTGCAGGCTAAGGCTCAGGAAGAGATTGATTCGATAACCGGTACTGGACGTCTCCCAAACTTTGACGACAGACCGAACCTACCTTACGTGGAGGCAGTCTTTCTCGAGACGTTCCGTTGGCGGCCGGTGATACCTAGTGGTGAGTAAGTTGGTACAGGGCTGCTAGTTCGGGCCGAAGCGTCTTTGCAGCACTTCCACGTATGACTTCCACAAGCGACGTATATGAAAGCATGTACATTCCTAAAGGTGAGCTAAGTGAACTTTGTGGACGACACGACCTGTCACCACCCG
>JBBPKK010000444.1:0-24501 GCA_038089215.1 Tylopilus vinaceipallidus
TGCTTTGCTCACTGACGCTGAGTGTCGCTGAGAGGAAACGCTAGGAGACAAGACATGGTGGCGAATGCTCCAGGGCACCTGGACGTCATCGCGCGACGCAATTCCTGGATTGTGACTGATGTTCGGTTGACCTCAGGCTAGTCCTCAAGGCCCTATCTCATTGGTTTTAGAGATATGAAGAAATGATGCAATCTGCAAGTAACTCCTGTGGTCTCCCCCTGTTTGGGCTCCGCATTCGTTGACGTCCCTTGCTTTCCTGTGGTGCTTCTCTGGGCAATTTTCGTTTGCATTTTGTGTGTAGCCACATGTCTATTCAAATGGCGCAGTGAAATGGCTCAGCGGGCTGGACAAACATTTACCTTCGGTATACGGAATCTTGCTCCGAACTTCCGTTGGAGATATGGTGAAGGGACTCCGGATCTGTCCGCCTAGACCACTTGTTTACCTCCGCCAAGTTGGTGAGCACTGGGGACGACCAAACGGTGAGTGACGACTGCCACCTCTGATCCAGTTACAGCAGGAGTTGTGTGCATCTGGGTATCCACACGAACCCTGGAATGTGATATGCCATCGTGTGTTCCACCTGCAGTAGCGAAAATTAGCGTTAACGTAGAGGGAACCTCAAGTGTCTGTGCTGGACGGACCGAAGTATCTACCCACACCAGCTGGAGATGAACCAGCGATGTCGTCAAGAAGTCATGGACGAGATCACGGGGGAACTCTTCCCTCATCCTATGACAGCAGCCACCGTGTTGGCACTTTTATGCCGCTCCGAGTTGTATTATCCCGTTCTCCTCGCGTTTCGGATCTCCTCTCTGCCTGACATGTCTGCCAATTATCTTGCGTCCGGCATGGCCGGGAGATCTAGACGGTTCCTCTCGATCGTATGAATGATTGATCGTTGGTCTTTGAACTCGTTTCCAGCCTCCGGTCTTGGTTATTTCGTTGCGTCTGTTGCGTCAAAAGGTTCAACGTCCATAATTCGGAGATCGTTATTGCGGACGCAACTCACATCAAGCATTTCCCTTTCAGCAGCTTCACGTACTGTGTAGGATGCTTGGGTGCGCTCACATATCAGATTGTCAAAAAGGCGCGTACTAGTAACCTCACGCCGAGACGAGTCGCGCACCATCCTCGCCGGCCCAGGACGTCGTATTCACAGGAAACTCGTTCAAACCTTGTCGCCGTGCTTGTCCGTGACGTGACGATGGTCCTCACCGCGTTCGCCCCAATGGAACGTGTGAAACGTGTTCACTTCGTACCCTTCCGCCCAATTCTGCCTCACAAACGACACGTTGAACGGCGGTCGCCAAATCCACCACTATGGGAGCGCGGGTATGTCAGTCGTCAAAAAATGGGGGAGCAGCGAGGGACACACGTGTACCATCGGCGTCGCAATCTCAAGAAAATAGTTGGTCTTGAAGAAGAGCACCAACAAGTCCATGAAAGGTTTGCGATGCCAGCCTAGAATATACAGCGTGTCCGCGGAACCACTGGCAATCAGTCACGTCTGCACATTGATGAACTCTGAGACGTGCACGCAGGTCCTTGGGAATCTCGCGGAAGGCGTTCGGACGTACAGACACGCCAAGGTGTGGGTCGCTGATACGCACAGTCGACAACGATGACAATTACAGGATGCAGTGATCCGTGGGTGTGTGTGACTTACCTTGCAAGTCCTGTTCAGCCGTGAGAGACCTTTACCGTTGATATGACCTACACTAGTCAGCATCCTAGCCTCTCCACGCCTCTGTGAGATTGATGATTGCAGGAGGTACATGCCAGCTACTAAACATTCAACGCGGGTTCTGTGAGGTTCCCAAGGGCCGAATTTGGAACAGACTGTCCCCAAGGAGAATGATATCAAAATAGGCTTTGGTCGAATTCCTCGAGCCGAGGGACATTGAGAAACGTATTAAAGGGCATCCAGAGATAGCCGTCATAACAGCCATATTCACGCAAACTTGTATAGAACATGTGATGGGCCATCTAAGGAATTGTGGAGAAACTGTCGATGCTCGCATAGATGACTCACCCGCCCCGCCATCCTGCAATAAAATAGGTCACTGAGATCCTCTTTCGATTGGATCGAATCGACGAGGATATCGTAAGGATGAGCGAAACTTTTGTCTTCCCGACTCGAAGGACCAACGTCAACGATCTATCTCGTCATCGTAAGGGCGGACCACCATATGCGTCAACTGATCAACCCACTCACGTTGGGGAAGTAATTGCCATATACTTCTCTTTGAGAGTCCGGATTGACATCGTACCCGGCATGACTAAAAAAACACGATGAGTATAACAGTGTCAAAGTGTGAATAATTGACGATTGTTCTGGTGTGAGTGAGAGTCGATGACTCTGGAACACGGAAGCCGGAACGAGTTTTCGACAGCCAGATAGTGTTTTCCGAATGGGTGACAAGTCCGAGGAATTAGTGACGGAACTTTGGAATATGACGACGAGAATGTATCCCGAGAACCTCAAATGTATTGTAGCAGTCGCAAACCATCGACACCCCTGTAATTTGTGTGATAAGTAACGTAGCTCCAGCGTTTCGGAAGGAGACGCTGACCGAAACCAAAAGTTCAGGCCGCTGTCCTTCTGCGAATTTCCCGCCAAGAACAAAATACCACACCCGGGAGTGGCGAACAGACAGTCGAGACATGCGGAATCAGGGGCTCCGATAAACTTCCACGTCTCAACGGCAATTAAACTGGTCGACGCCAGGGAATCAAGAATTCCCTGACTAATCGCGCCATACTCTGCGCGATATGAAATCATTGTAAAACCTCTGAAGATTCGATTACTCATGTTGTATAATAAATACTGATATAAGATCTCTTACCCCCTCGGGCAAAAGTAACACTTGATGTGCAAATGCCAGATGCTCAGGGTAAGGATCGAAGACATTAAGTATTCCAAAGAAATAATAGAAAATGCACAAGGCATGATTGGGCGAATATTACGGTGCTGATGAGGTGACCGGATGATGAGGGGTGAAATCTATGGGTCTAGTTATCCATGTCATTGAACGTGGTGAGTGATGAAGAAGATAGTGAACTGCGAACTGGATCAACCAGGAAGTTCCATATTGCATTGCAAATGGAGAGCGCCATCAAAATGTTGCAGGGAGAGAAAGCTGAACCTGCTATAGCATCCTTACGAATATTGATAGTCAGTTTCGCCCACACCAGGTGATCAAGCTTTCACGGATGGCTTACACGTGTGATAAACAATCCTGCGAACTGCTATTGTCATCTCGGTGTTCTCTAGCCAGATCTACATATTACGAACTTGCAGGAGACCCGCGTGCCAGTAAGCTGGGGGAACTTTCTTCAAGGAGCGATTCGAAAAATGACGAGGATGCCTAGAAGAACCACAGGGATTGCGAGAGACAGAGTGAAAGGGTTGACGAAATTTCGCGTCCTGACATTCTATGGGAGCGTTCAGACATTCTCTGTAAATCCATCCATGAAATAGAAGGAGATATGCACAAGTGCACGTACGATGTAAGCGCAAAGTGCGTGCATGAGACCGACGGCAAGAATAGACAGTTGATCACACACCCCCAAGAGCTAAAGTTACTACACTGGCCTAGGGCCTGGTTCTCGGCGACCAGAGCATCTCCTGTAGCTGGGAAGCCCTCGTTCGTCACGCCCCTCAAACGAAACATCACATGTCAGGAGGTGTGTTCCGACGGTGGCTGGTAAGGTCGAACGTGGACCTCGGAGGTGCCGGGAGACAAACCACATGAAAAAGGAAAGTATGAACTCGATGAAGTCACTTGGAGCGAAGTCGAGGCTGCTCTGGAGAGCTTGTTGTTTCAGCCCGTCACCTCTCCGCACCGTCTCTACCACTGTGCACAACACCACGAAGGTAACCTACAAGAACACTGAGTCTATGTTGACCGTTGCAAGCCTGTGATGAATGGTAATCTCAACACCCACCATCAGTGTTCTTGAGCATGAGAACGCACGATAACCGTATGCATTAGCGGAAGCAAGAGGATCGATACCGGGCATCAACAGAATCCGAAAAAAGTCTGAACTCTGAAACAACGGCGTTATCTGTCAGAAGCGTTACATAGAGTGACGTCATAAAGTTTACACAATACGTTCGGATTCTTGTACACTACTGCTCAGTGCGCCTGTGCACCATTTGTCCCGTTGACGTTGTTGACACCACTGAGGGCCTTGACATCATTCACTCCGTTCAGCTTGATTTCATTGATGCCATTGGTCGCAACTACGCTGACACCCCGCGCAACAAGTCCCCTGCGGGCTCGCACGCCTTCACGTAAGCGATCGAGAGCAGGAATGGTCATTTCCCAGGACAAGCATGCATCAGTCACGGACTGTCCGTACTTGAGCCCGGCCGGTCCGCTGGGCGGAATGTCTTGCCGTCCTTCGACAAGGTTGGACTCAAGCATGACACTCATGATAGACGTAGACGTGTCTCCAGCAGACAATTGTTGCACCTCCGGGAGCACGAAGGCTAAGTCTGAGGAAACCAAGATAGTCGAATATCCACTCACAATATCCTCGACAACCTCCAACTGCCTTCGGTGTTGTTTTTGGCTGTTTCCGTGACTACAATCAATCTATGCGCGGCACAAACATGGGAACAAGCTTTTGAAAGAGTCAAACGAGTTTTACCATGATCTTGCAAGGCAGCCCAGCCTTACTGAGCTTTTCGTGGCAATCTCTCACGTGTTCTGCAGCATAATTGGGTCCCTTTGAACCTCCTCGGAGAATGACGTGAACATCAGGGTTGCCCTAATTATTTTGAGCACGAGAACTGGGACAAGATCGAAAAACTTGCCTCGGTTTCAATGATACTACTTAGGCCCTCCTTACCGACACTGAGGAACACATGACCACTTCGAGCGGCTCTGCAAGCATCGATTGCAATCCCCACTGAGCCATCCGTAGAATTTTTGAAGCCAGTAGGCATGGATAGGGCGGAAGTTAGCTCTCGGTGAACCTGTGATTCTGTCGTTCGGGCACCAATCGCCCCCCAGGTGACCAGGTCTGCTGTATATTGAGGTGAAATGGTGTCTAGAAACTCGCAACCGGCTGGCAGTCCCAATTTGGCAATGTTGAGAAGTAGTTCTCGGGCCATACGTAGACCTTTGTTGATCTGGAAACTCGAGTTCATATCTCTGAAGGTGTTTAAGACGTGAGAAAGAACATAATATGAAGAGGAACGACGGACGGGTCGTTGATGAGACCTTTCCAGCCCAGCGTTGTGCGTGGTTTTTCAAAATAAACACGCATAACGATGTGGAGGTCATCCTTGGCGTCGTCAGCATACTGCTTGAGTAGCTTTGCATACTCGATCGCAGCATCGACGTTGTGAACAGAGCATGGACTATCAAGCATTTGATGAGTGACGAGAGCAGCTAACGGGGATACTCCTACCCGACCACAACCATCAAACGGTCATCGTCTCCACGAAGGATATTCTCCGTTGCACAACGTCCCTCTAGGACTGTGTTCGCAGAAAGAAATGTGCTGGATCAAATGTCATTGCGCATTAGCAAACGAAACAAAATGGATGCCTAGACTGACAGCGGCAAGTCTTCCTGGAGAATCTGGGGGGGAATCAAGGGGCGAGTCGCCTTGACACGGCTGTTTTCGAGCCGTTGAAGAGCATCTTTGTAAGGAAGAGCCATAGTGAGATCCACTGCAAAAGGCGGTGATGAGTCGACCTGTTGAAGACGACACGATCGACCAGAAGTGTTGTGGGGACATACTTTCTCCTGAGGCAGGGCTATTATATAGAGTCCCCGGGAGTACTGGCGGGAACAATACCGGACGCGGCGATCACTGTAAGTTTCAAAGTGGAAAGGGAAGACGTTGATGAGGAGCTGAGGATGAAACCCATCGGAGTCATTTTGCCAAATGACTTGTCGGCACGTGTCTCGGGCCAACTTACTTTCCTCCTTCTTTCCGTCCACTACCCGGCATGGACTTCTCACAATTCAACGCGGCGGAGCAGGCCCACATGACAAAGGTTATCGAAAAGAAGCAGGTAGCACAAAAGTCTACTCCCAGACCCTCGCTCATGGGCACTTCAGATGCAAGACTTTCTGCGTCTCTACTCCGGCCTCGTAGAGAGATGTTTCAATACATGCTGCAACGATTTTACCAGCAAGGCACTTTCTTCCAAAGAGGTTTTCGTCCTCCAGACCGACTACGTTATCGATTCTGACCCTAGTCTTAGGAACAGTGCGTCCTCAACTGCTCAGACAAGTTCCTGAGGCACTCTGAACGCGTCGGTCAACGCTTTGCGGAGCTGAATGCCGGCAAGCACTCTTTTCAACATTTTTGTCCCCTGCTCACCGTTTTCTCTCAGAGGCGATGACCCCACCAAAACCTTGAGTTATTCCGCCAGTCTCCGCACGGGATCCACAGAGTCTGACGACTCACATCCGACGGCAGCTGAGTTGGTCCTGCAGTGTGGTAAGAGCCCCCACGAACCATACGCTCATGTGAAAAAGCGTACAGATGTTAGTGTAGCCTCGCGCTTCTTCTGGACCCTAATATCACTGGTTCACGTTTACTCGTGAGAAGGCTTCAAGTTTTGTTGACCGACCCCAAATATGCCTTACGTTGATTGGTGCACCTGGCAGCTCGCCAGTTTGCAGCAACCCAAATCGGGTGTTGTATTGATGCTGGGGAGGTTGCGTGCCTCGGGCTTACCTGCACCTTTTGTCTCAACGGGAAGATGTTCCCACTAAACAAATCTGGAATGCGGTTGAGCCGCAGTAGGATTGCGCTTGCCTGCGCGAAAACGTTTCGTTCCGCTCGGGAATTACCCATCCTCTTCCATCTCGATGAGATCTTATTTCTCGCGGACGCGACTATCACCCTGGGTGGGAGTGACCATGACCTTAACCTAAATCTGGTCTTCACCTTCTTCATGGATTTATTCTGCGTGAGCAAATTGGGGAGCTACACTGGGTTGGGAGGAGCCAGCCAAGGATGCAGCCTCTCATGCTCCCTTCTCGCATGGTAGTTTTTGTTATCGAGTTTCACTGCGCCAACCAAAGGAGCCGCCTACCGAAGTGATGACGACGTAAAATCATTCCTTTTCTGTTGCCCTGGTAGTTGAGAGCGTGCTCGCCACTCTCAACCAAAGTCGATTTGCTGGCTCAGTCCTGATTTTACGGTGGTATCGGTGCAGGCAGGCAGGCCTCCGAGCTGACTGGTTGGTCAATACGAGCCTACCACTCTGAATATAAGTAGTGACCGCATCTTGAATCGCGGATCCGATCGTTGACCCTGCCGGACGGCTCAAGGTCTTCCCGAGGACAAGCCTCGACGACTCCTCGGGTATCTGATTTGCCTACACCCTCGGCCTCGCGCTCAATCAGCGTTTGAGCCAAATACTTTTCTCCCTTTGTCGTCGATGATCCCTTTCCGTCTTGCCAGTATGAGAGCGCCGAAAATTGCAACGGTCCTAAATATAGCCTTCGGTTCGATCTCTCAGTGTCGGGTCTGTACACACGACCGCTCCACATCCCATCGAAGCGCTCGAAATGTCTCCCCACCATCCACTCATCAACCAACCCGCACCATCCTTTTCTATCCCGGACGCAAACGGCGAGGTATTTGTATTTCCCCCTGAACAGGAGGGCAGGCGCATCGAGAAACCCGTCGCACTGTTTTTCTATCCAGAATCCGGTACGCTGTTCATATTCCGTTGGGCCGTCGTTCCGCTGAGCGCAGATCTCATCACATCCCGACACACAGGTACATACGGCTGCACCCGCGAAGCATGTCAATTCCGCGACGCGCTCGCTGGTGCGTACCCTCTTATCAGGAGAAACCGCCGTACACGACTCCTACTCACCGCCCGTCGGTTCAGAAAAGGAGATATACAAGCGTTCCGACGTGCTGGTCGTCGGCGTCAGTTCCGACCCAGTGGCGAAACAGAAGGCGTTCGTCGACAAGCACCAGCTGACCGTGAGTGGCCGACTGGACTCCCAAGCCACCGCGAGGTGACGTTCGCTGGGTCGCGCAGTATACCGTATTGAGCGACGTGGACCAGATTGCGCACAGGGCGTACCAGATCGGACGGGGTCTGTGGGGACTGACTGACGCGCGTACCACGTTTGTCATTGACCGCGAGGGGATTGTCAGGTGAGGCATCATGTTTAGACCGTCGTGCGTATCCCACCCAGAGACCACCAGGGGCGTGTTGAGCGCAACGATGAATTTTAGTGCTCACGTCAAGTTCGTCACTAAGGAGCTTGAGAAGATGCAAAATCCCGGTCCGGCGGGGCTGTCGGAGGGGGGCACCATAGTTGTGGAGGATTAGCTCAGTCCGGCTGAAGCACACTGAATTGTCAAAACACTAGTTCAAAAAAATATCCACTGTAGCAAGCGGGCCTATCAAAAAAAAAGGAAAGGTCAAAGGAGAAACACCCCATGCACACTACGATTTATCATACGTGAGTCAGAAGGCTACTCTGCTTCATTTCCGGCGTGGGGGACTTCATCGTCGGAGAGTTTGTGCTGGTCATTTTCACGGAAGTATCATGCATGATATCTACAGTAACCTGTGGGGTGAGTTGCGAGATTCAAGGTCAAGTGGGCTGTCCTCCAGTCAGTCTTGAATAAAATTGTCACTTCTTCGAGGGGAATGGTATCAAGCGTGTGGGCGTGTTCTGATAAATTATATAACGTGCTCTTTCCAGTCCGTTCTTGATTGCTGCATCGACATTTCCATTGTAACGTTGGGATACATGGTCTATCAAAGACAGCGCCATGATCAGAAAGCAGAGTGACTATATGAAGCGTGGAAACGCACACCGCGTACCATCTCAGCTTTGTTAATATTGGTGGGATTGCCAGCATCCTTCTTCTCGCATGTAATAATTGACACTTGTGATGGCACCACGTGTGACCAGCAACCTAGATGCGTAGAAGAGGCTGGTCAGAGCTACCGGTAGAGTCTGTGCCGACATTACTGTCATTGTCGAAAGCAAAGAAGTCCTCGTATCGAAGGCACTGGGGAGATAGGGCTAGTTGTTAGTACCCAAGTGGCTGAGTTTACCCCGGGTCATGATAGGTTTCATGCTTAGACACAATGATCATGATAGCGAAGACAGTTTCTGGGCGAGCGACGAGCGGGTTGTGGAGCTTTAGTCTGATTGGAGCAATGTTCCGCAGAAAAGCGCATGCGACAGTTTCGAGGACCCGAAATGCTGACATTGAAAGCAATGGAGTCTGGAATCTCTGAAGAAGTCGCTGAAGTCCATGAGGTGTGTTGCAGGCACTGAAGCAGCCATTCAGTAATTACTGTGGCTTCAACAACGTCACATTCAGTGGTTAAAATACTCCACATGTGGAGGGAAAATGGCTACTTGCTTTGGTTGCATTAGAGGGATACTGTGCGACCTAGACTCTGCTCATGTTGCGCCGTGAAATGTCTGGCAGAAAGTCTGTAACCAGACAGGAAACTCGAACTGCACTTGCCTCGATTGCAGCATCAAAGACTGGGCGGGTGGCCAAGTGATGGTCGTTTCACTGTAGCAACTTGCTGATAGGGGCCGAGCCGTGGAGTTGCGTCCCAGCACGTGACCGCGTAGCTGCCTCGTGTCGGTTCGAAACGCAGGACGAACATAAAGAAAATTACCTGGTTCTTTGCGTTCGTTGCTGTCGTTGCCGCCAACGTTCTTGACGTGTATTTCCTCGTCGCGTCGCTGTCCAGCGCACTGATACTCTAATTCGTTCTTATCATCGTAGGTCAAGCCCGATTCTGCGGTCAATGGTTTCTTCAGCAGCTTTCCAATCCATATCGCCTGCAAACGGCGAGCATCGCATCTCACCACCCCACACGCCCCCAGCTGCTGCTCTCGACGCACCCAAGAACAACCGCCAACCATCCACTTCACCATCGGACGACTCCTCCATCATTGAACTTTCCTTCGACTACGAGCTTGATTCTGCCGGTAACTACGTTCGTATCTCAAAGGGTTCATCTCGTTCCAACCAATCAAGCCCGCCCACCCCTCACGACGTTCTCCTTGACGGCCCTCTTGGATACAAACCTCCATCACCTCCCGGATCATCACCCCATATCCCTTCGCACGCTCATGTTAAACCACCTTCCCCGATATCACTTAACTCTCCAGAACATCCCCGCCGCAACTCGCTCTCGCGCTCCGAGAGCTACCCCTTGCAACAAAGCACCCTTCCTGACCAACTGCCAAATCGACACCACTCTTTGACTGCCGCGAGCTCCGCCCGATCGTTTCAACGTGCCACATCTGGTCCAGCCGCACTCACACCGGCTGCACAATCCTCTCTTCGAGCCCCCACCTCCAACGGTCTGCGTGGCACCGGCCGCAAACTCGGCCGGCCACAGCGCATACCTCTTGATGATCATCGAGAGACGCAACAAACTGATGAACGAGATGATATCATGCTTCGCGCACGTGGGGATTGGGACGTGCATGTACAAGAGGACAAAGAGAACTTGATCGCGTCTTCGGATGGCACCGACGGCCTGTCGTCCGATGGGGGTGCACCCAGGCGAGCGTCGCCAAGACTGATTAGCCGGTCGAGCTCCTTGAGCCAAGTCGAGGGGCGCGCGATTTCCAGCTTACCCACGCGCGGCTATGTCTCATCTACCGCCGGTTTGTCACGTCCCCCACTGCAGCCTGGACGGCAAATTATGCCGGGACCCAACCGGGCAGGGCGTGTATTAATGGGCACAAAATATGGTGTCACTGGTGGCGGGTTCGATAAAATCAACGAGCACGAGGGAAGCGAGAGTGAGGTTGCCTATGATTATCTTGGCGAGGAAACTGACACGGGTTTGTTGCCATCTTGGAATGAAAGTGTGATATACTAAATACGCTTGTTTGTAGGCGGAGAGGAACCACAGCACGCGAACGGCCTGCTGCGGCATAGGAACTACGCTCCCCCTGTGGTACAACCAAGCAACACGCGTCCACGACGATCCGCGAGCCTAAGCGATGCCTCTGGTGGTATGTTCCAAACCGTATCTTAAACCTTGACTCACACCCACCAATAGCGGAAGAGCGACATTCTCCCGGAGGGCAATCGGCTCCGCCGAACGCTCAGAATCCATATGGTTCGAGACCGGTATCAAGCCTTGGCTTGAACTCTACACGGGTGCGACGTGCGCCGGTGGAGCAAGGTTAGGCTAGTTAATAATCATAGCCTCGTCATAGGCCGACTCACACATTGCTTGGCATTAGAATATCCCACGGAGCATCCTCGGAGGCAAATGGCAGACGCTGCGCCGGACGCGATCGCTCAGCAGCCTCGCCAGTCGCCCTCCCCGACGCACATGGCGCAAGCGCACCTTCGTTCACATGTTAAGACTCACAGTCGGCGCGATTCCGACACTGTCCGCACGCTCGCGCTTGATTCAGCCCCCGCTGGATCTCCAACCGCCGTGGAACACCTCCCAGTGCGCTTGTCGCCAAAGGGTAGGGGTTCCGCGTCGCTACAGCAGCCACAGCCGTTTCCTGTCATGCAATTACAGCCCTCACAGCCTCAGCCACAGTCGCAGGGACTTCGACGCAGCCCAACTGCCCCGGAAAATGGTTCTTTGGTGCCTCCGGCTGGTACTGGAACTCAGAAGAACAGCAAAAATTGGGTAGCTAGCGAGGAGCCCACGGAGAGCGAGTCGGACGCCAAAGCTGCACAGCGGGAACGGGTGAGACCGGCACCACCACCGCCAGCCCCTGCTGCTGCCGTCGCAACTCCGGTACGGAACCACAACATCGTGGTCAACAAGAAGGTATACGCACGCCTCGATCTGCTCGGTAAAGGCGGGTCCTCTCGCGTTTACCGCGTGATGAATGCGGCAAACGAAATTTATGCCATCAAACGCGTTTCCCTTGATAAAGCCGACGCCGAGACCATTAGCGGGTATATGAACGAGATTGGGTTGCTTAAGCGGCTCGAGGGAAATAACCGGATCATCCAGTTGTTCGACTCGGAGGTCAAGGCTGGGCCGGGCGGTGGCAAGGGTCATCTCATGTTGGTGATGGAATGTGGAGAAATCGACTTGGCGAAATTGTTGCAGGAACAACAAAAGGAGCCGCTCAATATGGTGTGGGTTTCGTACTATTGGCAGCAGGTACGTGCAAGTCCGATTCCTTGCCTTGCCAGTCATGAACGATGCCCGGAATTCAGATGCTGCAAGCGGTACATGTCATCCACGAGGAGAAAATCGTGCATTCGGATTTGAAGCCAGCCAACTTTGTGCTTGTGCGAGGACAGTTGAAGTTGATTGACTTTGGTATCGCAAATGCGATCGCAAACGACACAACCAACATTCAGCGAGATCATCAGGTATCGAGTTTCTGGCAGTACATCAATGCGCGTCGCTGAGTGACATTTAGATTGGTACGGTCAACTACATGTCCCCTGAAGCCATCGAGTTACCGGAAGGCATGCGACGTCTGAAAGTTGGCCGGCCCAGCGATGTTTGGTCCCTGGGCTGTATCTTGTATCAAATGGTCTACGGCCAACCGCCTTTCCAGCACCTATCGGTTTATCAGAAGATGAAGGCTATCCCGGACCTCGCGCACGAGATCGAATTCCCAGACTGTAGCATTCCCAGCATGGTCAACAAGAACGGGGAACGCAAGAAGCTCGACCATTTGAAGCGATCTGTCAGAGTTGACGTGATTCGCGGGATGAAGAGCTGTTTGGCGAGGCATCCAAAGGAAAGGGCCACGATACCTGAACTTCTGGAACAGGAATGGCTGGCCATGCGGGAACGTAAGTGTGATCGGTGTCGGCGATGTCGGTTTGTTTACGTTGTTGGCAGCGGAAGTTCCTCCAGCAAAGGCGTTGCTGGCGAGCGACGAAACTATCATAAATCCTTACTACATGAAACAATTGCTTGAATACGGTATCAAGCTGGGACAACAGGCCCAGGCGGGTGACATTGATCCAGCGCACTTGGCGAAGGAAGCCGAGGTGGGTGATCGTGCTATTTTTTCACGACGGGACGCCTTACTCGTGCTGCCCCGATGTACAGAGGCTGGTGGCAGAGCTGAAGGCCCTCGAATCGTGATGACACTGTATCGGCACTCAAAAGCAACTTCATTCGGAATCAAGCCCTGTATTCGTCTACGCACCCACGCGTATCCATTCCAGCACATTTGCACTGTACGCGGCCAGGCCACCAAAGCAATTCCAACGTGTATGTAAACCTATGCGTGACTGCGCGTTCCATCCACGCATGTACTTTGCCCTCGTAGAACTTTACCCTTTTCGTCACTTTGCCAGCGGGCCCCGCTTTCGTTCCTGGTTTTCACCGCTTTCTTAGCTGTCTCTTGCATTTACGATCTGCGAAGATGTTCGCCTACTTGTCGTCACTAGTCTGCCAGGTTCCTGGCTGGTAGATAGACTTGATTATGTATCAGCGACGCGTTCCCACCAGACATTGTGACCTGCATAACGCCGCTCTGTTTCATCGCCGAAACACAGCGTACACGACCATGGCGCACTTGCCCCCGGACGTCTACATCACAAACACCTTTATGCACTCGGGCGACGTCAGCCCCTCCACGCCAAAACTGCAGCTCCAGCTCTCCATCCCCATCCCCACAAGGGACCCCACATACTACTATTCCGATGGAAACACCGTCCTCCTCGTCGAAAACATCCTGTTCAAGGTCATTTCTTCTACTCTTTGTGCCCATTCAATCAGTCCAAGCATGCCCCTCCGCACAGGTGCACCGCTCAGCCCTGACAAAGGAAAAGTCGACCTTTGAGAGCATGTTTTCCCTCGACTCGGACCTGCGCTCTAGCAGCACCTCCACCAGCTCGGGCGTCACCGTTGGCCCCGAGGGCGAGGGCGACGACAACCCAATTAGGCTCCAAGGAGATACTGCAGACGAGTTCCGGTCCCTTTTGTGGGCGTTGTACGCGTTGTACGTACATTGCCTGCCCGTCCGTTCGAGACGGTGTCATAACTCATATAACCATTACAGACCACACGAGCTCGAGGGTGCGATGGCGGCCAAGGCCATCAGCCTCAGGCTGTTCAACCTCGCGCGCATCACGCACAAGTACGAGTTCCGGGCCATCGAGAGCTGGGCCTTGGACAAGCTCAAGACGATCTACATGCGTCCCATACATTCACACATTGACGACGCGGAAGGGCCGAATCTAGTCCAGCTCACCGAACTCGCGTCGCTGTGCGAGCAGCGCGACCTGCTGGAGGCGGCGACCATCCGGTGGAAGCGCCTTATCGCGTCCGGCAAGGACGTCGCGCTCGCTATCTGCATGGCGGAGCGGCTCAATCTGCGCTCGCTGCTCGGGTCGGCGTATCATGCCATGCTGCTGCAAGGACGGGAGGTCTGGGATGCGGACCCGCTGCTGTCGCGCTCGCATCGGATACGCCTGCTGTCCGGACACTACGCCCTCGGCCGTCTCTGCGAGCGGCTGCCGAACGAGCCCCCGATACTGCAGCACCACCCGCGTTGTACCGGCGGTGTCCAAGCACGGTGCAACCAGGCGTGGGCCGGACTCTGGCGGTCGACGTTGGACATGAGCAGGCACGGGCTGCCGTTGCAGTATGCGGACGTCGTTGGCAAAATGATGCTCGCGGAAAGCACCCTCAAGGCGTTCATAGAGCGCGAGATACCCATTCATGGCTTGCTGGACGCGATGCCGTGGTGCAAGGAGAGCGCCCTGGCGGCGACGGCCGGAAAGCTGAAGGAGCTGCAGGAGTCGTTGGCCGACTACTTCACGGACGTGGTATAAGTGAACGTACGCTTTACGATTTAGGCCAGACTGTCTGTCTTGTTTCCTATTTTCTTCTTCTTTGCTCGCCTTGCATTCCCTGTATCGTATACATGTCGCCTTGTAGTTATAGGTTGGTGTATTGGTGGTGTGGGTGTTTGGCATTTTCATTGCTCGAAAACAGAGATTCTTTCTATCCACTCGTCCCGCAGGATGCCCATAAGCAAGACATCCTCCCACTGGTTGTTAGACCAGACGCAAGCCCGCTTTCGCCCTTCCATGACGAACCCGCTGAGAGCCAAACCCGTCAGAACACTTCAAGCGAGCCGACATGGGATACTCACGCCTTTTCATACACCGCGATGGCCCGCGAGTTGCTCGCCAACACAGACAACGACAGCCGCTGCAGATCGATCCACCTGAACGCGTAGTCGATGACGAACGCTGTCACTTCACTGCCATAGCCACAGTTCCAAAACTTGGGCGAGAGACAGATGCCGTACGTCCCGTCGCGATGCCGGCGCTCGGGGACGTGGACGACGACTTGGCCCATGAACTCGCCCGTGTCCCGGTGGCGGACGATGGCGCCGAACACGGCGTTGTCCATGTGCGCGCGGAGGCGCTTTCTGAACTGCGCACTGCGAGGGGCGGTGAGGTCGCCGGTCGTCATGAGGTCCTGGACGCGCGGATCGCCCCACAGGCGCACCAGGTCGTCGAGGTCGGCCTCGGCGTACGGGCAGAGCAGCAGACGGGCGGTGGCGAACATGGGGGGAGGACGTAGTGGCGACGGACTGGCGCCGCTGTTTTGAGGCAGGACACACTGGCTGCGGCCGCGGTTGCGTCGGAAACTGTCCATGTGCTGTCGCTCGCAGCACCGTACGTGCACGCGGATGGTTCTTACTCCGAGAGACCGCCCCTTGGAACACGTCACCGCGCGGCACCTGGAGGCAAAGCATCGTCGCCTGCTCTCTGCGTTCACCCTCTAGGCTACCTTGCCTACCCTCCGTAACGGATCATGAGTTAGCCCATCCGCGGGTGCTCCGGCCGACTGTGCAGCTCATTTGATGCTGTTTGACATCCTGTGCTCCTTTTACCTTGAGCCCTGACAGCAAGGAATTCATTATCTTGTCCCTCAAGTACGCATGCGTCGAGGGAAATGCTATGGCTTCAGTGATGGTTATCAAGCCGGGTGTCGCCCTGTGCCTACAGCATCAACGGGGTCGAATGACGGCTGCTTTGTCCAATGGGTCACCGGTGCCGTGACCCTCATCATTACTTCGATCATTCCGATGTTTCCTGTCGGTATTCTCTAAGGCAACATTCGCCAGCCGCAGGTCAAAGTTGTACGTTCATCCTGTAGGCATCTTTCACACCGGACCAGAAGTGAAGTTTTGCTATTCGTTACAGATCGTTACTTAACGGATTTGAGCTCGAACAAGCCTCCGGAGTACATGGCCAAATTTCCTTACGGGATGATTCCTCCTTTCGAGGGCACGAATGGATTCAAGTCGATCGGAGGTTCCACCATTGCTCGTTATTGTAAATAGCCTGGTGTCCGTGTGGAGTCAATGCCAGGGACCCACTCGTTCCAGTAAGTAGTACTGGAATCAAAGTTGTTGCCACTCCAGCGCGCGAGAAATCAACAAAAATGCTGGACGCATTTCACGTGCCCTCACTTGCCTGGAGTCCCACTTTGCGGCGTATCCGTCCGGATACGTGGCTCCGGGTACTCTGACCCTTACCGACTTCGTCGTAGCCGGCGTGATTTGTCGTACTGCGATTGCTGCGCTTGGTGCTGCTGAGCGCACACAGCTCATCATGGAAAGGTGAAACGCTACTGGGGAACCAAGGCATTCGTTGATGTTCAAATCACGGAACCCAGATCCTCCGTCTGGACTGGAAGTGCACGCGCCCGTAGTAGAAGCAATCATCAATGTCGACAGCTTTCAGAAAAAGCTGGCGAATATATGATTCACAACCGTGCACAACAGAGGGTGGCTTTCTATCCTAGGTCCGCGTGTACTGACGGAAGGTCGATCAGAGGGTTTGGTTTTAGCCTAGTGTTGCCGCGCTGAGGTGGACCCGATATTTACTCCGCGTATGCGAGCCGGTGGTTATGCGTGCGTCAAAAAGATCTGTGGTATCCGTTCGTTGGGTGATGGGAGCTGTGGGGCTCATCCCGGCGTTCGTGTCTCATCCGTGTAAACAGGTGCACGAAGGTACTCGCCAATTATTACAGTAAGCATTGCGCAAAGATTGCCTGGCGCATATCAAGCTAGACGGAGAATATCTCGACCCCCTCTCGAAGGCAGGAGCTCAGGAAGACAAGCTCTGTGGGCGTATAGACTTGTTTGAGCTTGATGGTTCCATCGCATGAAGCAACTTCGATACCATGAGAAGAGCAACGCAGATTTATAGTAACTTGGATGTACGCTTCTACGCCGAATGCAGCTACGTTTGGGGAACCGTCGTGACTCCTAGACATTCTTACTGACGCCACCATCGTCGTCGTCGACTTTCTCGGGACCATCATGGACTATAGGAGACCCATCCTTTTCTCCAACAGGTGGACCATGGTAGTGTCTATGTGCGCTCAGCACGTACCAGAGCCCCGAGATAGCAATCACTCCCGCAGTGATGACCGCAGCATAGTTCATGTTCGCTGGTGTGACAGGCATTTGCGTGGGCAGCGAAAACACCACGCAAACGAAGAATGTCCAGAGTGCACACCAGACGTTGGCGAACACTCCAAGCCAGCCGTCGCCCATATAGTATGGACCTGGTTTGAACTGCACTTCCGGGTGGGAATGGAAGATGCGTCGAAGGATGATGGGGATGACATAGGATAGGTCTGAAGCCATGGCTGTCATAGCAAAGACTGCATTGACGGCAATGGGGCTGGCTAGGTCAAGCAGTCCGGGAAGAACACTGACAAAAACTGTTAACCAGACGGCTCGCAGTGGGGTTCTCGTGGAGAGGTCGACGTGTCCGAAGAATCCGTCATCGGGGAGCCCACGGTCGCGACTGAACGCGTAGATGGCCCGGGATCCAGCTTGTAGGCTCGTCTGTGCCACAAAAAACGCGGTCATACAAACGAAGGCCCACACGGCAAGAGCGAGGCGAGGCCCCATTCGCAAGACCATAACGGCCAGAAATGCAGACCCTGAGGGGCCAGGGAGATCAGAAAACGGCCCGGAGCAGAGAATCAATGTGATGTTGAGGAGCCAACCAGCGATCGCGGTGCCAACCGTTGCGGTAACGATTGCTGCTGGCGCGGCGTAAGCCGCACGACGCAGCTCCTCGGAGATATGAGCCGTGCAGTCATATCCTGTCATGGTCCACTGGACGCTCAGCAAACCCAAGAGAAAGCTGACGCCGTTGTTCCACCCTCCAGTTCCGTTGATAAGCCCACTTGCACCAAAGACGTATGATGCGGGATGCATTTCAGATCGCGGCGTCATCGCGAGAAGCAGAATGATAATCAGGAAGGTTGCACCTAGGTTGATAAACACGAACAAGCTAGTGAGATAGGCGAGATGTCGGGTTTTGAGAGAGTTTAGTACGCCGTGGATGACAAGCAACCCAGTTGCTAGTCCTACAACTTTTCCGGGGGTTATCGCATAGGCTCCATTGGTAGATACGGAGACCGCAGCGAGTATCATGTTGGCCAATCCAACCTCTGTGGAGGACAAGCCAACGATCTGACCAAGGAGATTAAGCCAGCCCACGATCCAGCCCACCTATACAGAGGTTGGTCGATGAATGATCCACGAGGAGACGACGAATGACTGACGTTCGCACGATACCTTTTAGGGCACAAACGAGCAGAAGCACCGTAAAGCCCCCCACAGGTTGGATACGCACTGGCAATCTCAGCAACGCTGCTTGCTAAAGTAACACAATTGGTTGCTCCCAAGAGCCAGCACCATGTCACGGAGGTAGGGCCACCGAGCAGCAAGGGCGTATTGAAAGTGCTGGCGATACTAGAGCACACACCCATGATACTGAAAGCGAAACTTATCGTGGAGAGGTTGGTGAATTCTCGCAGGAAGGAGGGTGCGTAACCCAAGGCTCGGAGTTCTGCATCATCTTGATTATCATTGTTGTGAATCGCCTGCTCTATGTTTTGTAGGCGAGACATGGATCCAAGCTGGTGTTGAGATGCAATCCCGGGCCACTCTGCGTGTTACCACTGGCAAGGGCGGGTTTATCATCAATCATTGTGCCACGTGTACCAATGCTGAGAGCCGAGCAATATCATCAATAGCCGGCGTCTTGTTTGAGCAACAGCGTATCAACATTCGGGGTTTGTTCGGAACGCGAAACTGGCTAGCGCTTGTGGAGTACATTCGCCGCAGTTTTCATTACCGCCATTGATGCCGAATGATCACACAGTTGAGCGAACGTGGCACGCTACCGTTGTTCTTGATGTGGCCTGCTCTGGCATAGCGGTTCGCGATTGTGGAGGCACACAGAACGGTGACGTGTTATTGGCTGGCTCATTCCGTGACTTGGTCTGGATATCGAAGGAATGAATTCCAGAAGTTCAAACGACCACTGAAAGGGCAAGCAAGTTGCACTCGAATGGGATGGAACCAGTGCAAGGTTCTGACCTTCTGGATTCTTTCATGCGGTCGAGTTTGGGAAGAAGAATCAACGGAGTTCGAGCCCCTGCCAAGGTCTCTAGACAGTATTGATAGGACCAGGAATCAGGCTGTCGTTTTCCCCCCAGCGACATCCAAAAATCTTTGAGTCGTCCTCTGCTTGTTTGCAATGGCAGCACCGTGAGTATTGTTGACACTTCCTCGGTCATCCTCATGAGGGTGTATAGTCAATCTGTGTCGCCTCTCGCGCCATTGGGTATCGAAGCCGCCCTAAAGGCAAAAGAGGACCCCTCTTTCATCCCATGCCCCAAGATTTTTGACGAATTTGCGCTCACTGATCGCGTGGGACTTGTATCTGGAGGCAATAGGGGACTCGGACTCGAGATGGCCATCGCCCTGGCCGAAGCAGGTGCTCGAGCGGTTTATTGCCTAGATCTGCCACGGGAGCCGTCCGAGGAATTCAAAGCATCCAGAGAATATGTGAGCAGGCTGGGAAACAGGGCGAGGTTGGAGTACTTTAGCGCAGACGTGAGGAACCAGGAGGTGTTGTGGAGGATGGCAGAAGAGATCGGGAATAAGGAGCAGCGATTCGATTTCTGTGTTGCAGCCGCCGGGATCTTGAAGCAGAACACGGATTGCTTGGAATATCCTGCACAGGAATTCAGAGAGGTGGGTGGACATTACATTAACAGGCATGCAAGAGCATTGATCATGGCGGTGCAGGTGCTCGATGTGAACACGACGGGGGTGCTGTTCACTGCCCAAGCAGCCGGTCGACAGATGGCGCGGTTCGGTCGTGGAGGCAGCATCATCTTGATTGCATCTATGTCTGGTAGCATTACCAACAAGGTAAGCATAGGACTTGAATCTAGAAGGAGGGAGTGAGATGGAGCTGGGTACAGGACCACCCATGGGTGGCATATAACACGTCCAAGTCTGCAGTGTTGCAGATGGCGCGGAGCATGGCATGTGAGCTGGCCGAGAAGAAAATCAGAGTGAACACGCTCTCGCCTGGATACATCTATACACAGTGAGTTTGTGGGTATGACGCGGCTGTAGAGACCTTCAGTTTCATTTATTGGTCTAGGATGACGCGCGCATATTTAGACAAGCAGCCACACTTGATGCAGAAATGGTCTAGCATGAATCCACTTGGCCGCCTGGGTAGGCCCGACGAGATGCGAGGCGTGGTGACTTGGCTTGCGTCGGATGCGTCGAGCTATTGCACTGGAAGCGAGTGAGTATCTTCGACATTTTGCCATTGATGGATCGTTGAGCACCTTGCAGTATAATGGTGGATGGTGGGTATAGCGCGTGGTGAGATCACGCAAAAGACTACAATGTAATAGTAATTTGTGTATGTCATTCCCGTGAACTCTGACCTGCGAGCTGAATTAGATCGCGTGAACTCAAACTTGACAGCCATGTTGGAGGCAAGCTTGGCGGGATATTGAACGAGCCTGACTATGGGATCAACAATGCGTCACAGGCATTTCCAGGTCTGGTCGTTTTCTGTGCGCAAAACATCCGAGTCATTTAGGGACGAAGCCCGATCGCATCCGGAAAAGGCTTCGCGATGGCGACCCACGACCAACTTGAAGAGGTTGGCTGTCTCCAAGACCAGGATGTTTCTACCGTCGCAGTCAACAAGGTTGGAGGCCAAAACATGTTCGGCTTGGGTTTTGGCTGTGGCTCGCACAGAGTCGTACTTGTTCCCCCTGGGGGGAGATCGGCCATGTGACGATGATCGATATCACTTAGGCGCCATGATATACGTACGGTCAGCCGAGCCAATCATCGATTTTCATTTCCCTCAAGCTGGGATGCCTGTAGTGTTGCATATGAATGAACCCTTCGTACTAGTTTCACTCCCAGTCCTTACCAGTGACAGGTCGATTGGCGAGCATGTTAGAATAACAAGCGCGCGCGCAACCACGACCGCGACCGGCTCTGGCGACAACTGGTGCGCGCATGGGGCGGCGCGCCACATTCCTCGCGTATGCCATACCATATGGTTGTTTTCATTGTAACTATCTCATAGTATATCTTTTCTCACTTGCTGTGCTTTCGCTAATACGGGTCCTGTACGCGATCCCCCATCCCCATTTAGACTACTATACAAACTGTAGTGTATATATGATATCCGTTCGCCCGAGAAGCACCTCAGTCCGTTGCATTGAATGCGACTGAGCTCCCGTGCTAGAAATCCTACAGAGCATGTAAGTACTGGCAGCTCTACTAGTCAAGACTGAGCGAGCATGAATGAGCCAAAGTAGTTCTCGAGATCTAAAATGGCAGTCGACGGAGCCACTGTGCCCACATATCCGTCGGGCCGAACGACCACAAGCGTGATCCGTTTTGGATCAATTCCAAATCTCACATATCCATGTCCTCCCTGGCTGCCCGTCACGTCCGTATCATCGAGGAGAACGCTGAGGCAGGCCCAAGGATTAAGCTACTAGTAACAACAAAGATGTAAGACAACGCTTACGTTGACCAGTGAGGACGGAGGAATGCAGGAACGAGCAAGTAATTCACGTCATACTTGTTGCCTGCGACGATGGTGATAATGTCAAATACGGTCGAAATATTACCATCAGGGCTGTATTTGTGCAGGAAGCTCGACGGCTTGTCCAATTCCTCGACGAGTAAATTGAGTTCAGTGATTCGCGTCGAGGTCAGGTTTCCCGCGAAGAACAATATTTTGAAACGAACATCCGAAGGAAGCAAGTCCTGTATGTCTTTCGGGTGTATATCAGCAACGCGAACAAAGATATGTGGGGGCATTCTTTCTCCAATGGTGAGATGTTCCGCGCATTTCTGGTGCTTAGGATCCACAATCGCAGATGGCGAGTATTGGATACCGATGCCGCTGAACAACCTATCGTGTATTTGAAACTTTCTGGTGGGATGAACTATGCAATCAAAATATTGACCATTAGTCTCTCACTCACCGAGAGAGCCCATCAGGGGGTACCTCATCTTTGTTTTCAGTCGTTCTAGGCTTCTCAGAAAACACAGTTGCGAATTCCTTATCAAGGTTTATTAGGTCTTGCGCATACTTTCTGCGTTCGTATTCGTACTGTCAACAGAAGTTTCAGAAAGTACGGGCGGTGGAATCACAATAAACCCACTGTTTTCAATAGTGACGAGCCAGACCATCCTTTCAGTGCGTATACAAGCTTCCACGCTAAACAACTTTCAGCTGACGATTAAAGACACAATGGGATATATACCAAGGTTGTGTGTATCATTGATACTTGCATTCATACCCTGACCTAAGCCGTGGCGACATGATTTTATTGGCAGTCTTGGACCAAAGAATTGTCTCACCAGCTTTGGGCGAATGGGTGTGACACGCATCCCCGGCTATGAAAACGTGGTTCTGAGCAGAATAACAAGATGCTACACGTTGCCCGACTACTTGTGCGTTGAGTTTATCGTTGATAAAGTGCAGAAGAGGCATACTGGAGTAAATCGTCCACCATTCGACGTCCTTTGGGTCGGATAACTTGTATGGATGCAGTATTTTCCTAGCCACCTACATATGACCCTCATTAATTGGACGCCAATCAATCTCACTATCCGACAGAGTCCGCACCGAAAGTAGCTTCTCGGGACTCATCTTGCTTTTGTCAACTCTTCCAGTTAAGGGGCTGACGATATCCGCGTCCAACAGCTGGATGTACAAACGGTTCTTGTTAGCTTCACGGGGAATAAGAAGGCAGGACCCGTTTTCGGAACGTATGGCAGCGAGATTATGAATATCCGGAAAATTTGTCTCCGATGTCATGTCGACGACACCCCAGATATAGTCTGTTCGCTTGGATCAGACAACAGAAAAATAACGCAAATGCAACCTGTGCAATACGACCTGTTTGCTCGCCCTCCATCTCAATCCCTAGAGTCTTGCGGACCCACGAATGTGCTCCTACGGGCTCGGATGTTACTGCCAAACACACGTACGTAAGAGACACGACGCACCATCAGCCCCAACAACAAACTTAGCATATATAATTTCTGTCGTGATGTCGTCGTCGACCCCGTCCAAGTGCTCTATGGTGACCTGCGATTACCGGTCAAAAAGAAACAATGCATGAGTGAAATGCTAATGCCTACCTTGACTGGGTATGCCGAAGGGCCTGACAATCCGTCGTCTTCTAAGTTAATCGCAAGCGCCGACGGCCGTCTTGGGCGCTCCACTGTTATCCCGTGGCCCTTGAGAGCATCAAGGAAAATGGCCTCTATTGCGCCCTGTTGGAGTGTGACCTATACTCCATATAGATTAACACGAGTACTCTTACAACACAACGAGAACTGTACTGTATGTTGATAGCGCCCGACTGGCACATTGATGACAGGGACGCGTTCTGTGCACTTGAGCACTCAGCCGTCAGACACTCGTGAAGTACGCCAAGGTAGTAGATAGCCATACCTCAATTCCCCCGTTGGGGCTAGGGGAGTAAAATGCCTGACCAATGAATCATCGTGATGGACGGATTAGATGTGCAAGTCTCGTAACTAAAGACTGTGCGCGTACGGCAACGTGGACATAGTTTCCCTCCCTGAGCAAGCGCTCAGCAAGTCCATAACTCTGACGATCGCCGACATTCGAATTGTGGTAAAAGACTAAGCAGCAATGACCCGTACCTGCAATACCTCGATCGTCCTTGGCATGATTCCGTCTGCCTGACCGGCCGCGACCCTTACGGGTCTGAGTGGATCAGGACTCAGTCGCCCGTAGAGCAAACAAGTCACGTACCGAATATCAACGATCCTTACATTTACACCCCCCACAGCGAGCACATTGGCACACATCAATCCGGCGGGGCCAGCTCCAATAATCAACACATCGACGCAGCCTTCCGTCGGCATGGTGGAACAATCTGATGGTGGCGAAAGAATGGTTGCCGACGCAGGGTCCCTGCTTCTATACTATGATAACACCTCAAACACGGCCGAGTAGGTCGTACAAATATAGTGTAGGAATATTTGTAAACAGATTGCGCCTAGGTAAATGGAAATGTAATACAATCATAGTTTATGCACATTTAGGGTTAGTTTTTCGGATAAGAACAATAAATAGATCAGACAACTCAGGCGCAATCTGTTTACGAACTTGTACTCACTATTTCCGGTGTTCTTT
>JBBPKK010000445.1:0-24443 GCA_038089215.1 Tylopilus vinaceipallidus
CCCGCTGTGCTTTGTTTGGCAAGACCTCCAACACAACCAAACAAACAGCTTCGGCAGTGCGACGTCGACCGTGCCCAACAAGAGAACTCGCGTGTTCTTGATCGACAAACTATTTAATACAGTACTAGGTTAGTGAGCAGTGTGGTATTCCTCAAGACCCATATCCAAAAAATAACAATCCACCCCCTCTATAGGGATTGGACGATAATCGACACGTCGTCCAGCCAAGGCATGTCCAAGTCCAACGTCAGCACCTTGGACACGCGCACCGGGTTGCCCCCGAGCCCCTCCCAGAGTAGCTGTAACGCCTTGTTATCCGTCTCACGGTACCCTGCTCGCGATTCCGCGCACCGCAGCCATCGCTCGATCACACCATGCTGACCGTTCCCACAAATATCCGTAAACCCGTCGGATGACAACACGAGGTATTTCCGCAGGCCCTTCGACGTGTCGAGCGGATAATGTGTCACCTCGGGCATGGCGGAAATATACGGCGGTGTGAAATTCCTGACGAGAAATTCCTCCCATAGAGACATATCGTGATCGCCCGGGAAGAGGTTGTATAGGATACGCCTGGTGAACTCGGGCGGCTGCTTGAACGGTGTGTCGCCAATACCTGAAAGGTGACAGCTCAACGTAAGCACATAGAAACGCAATAGGCCGAGAAAAACGAGCCCTGAAAGGCCTGAGACCCCAACTAACATCGAAATGGCGCAATTGTACCGAGAACACGGCCGTCGACAACGCATTCGGGCTCTCCCGGATGTTCCTTCTTCACCCGCTGTACCTCACATTTGTTCGCGCCATTGTGACATCTCGTCAACACCTCAAAATTCCATGTCCGATGTTCGGTTTCCGAGATCATGACTGATCATGCACAGTGTCAGCAGCAAATGGGAAACGAAAGGCATCCTTTGCGCGCACCTCCCTGGCAGTCACCGAGATTGGCCAGCCATAGATTTTCATGATCAGGGTCAACCAGCGCCACAAGCGCTGTCGTGCCATACATGCACAAGCGTGCCTTCTTGAAGTTTTCTCCGCCCGTGGCGTGATCGTTGAGGACGGCATAGATTTTCTCGTCCGGCATATCCCTGACCGACTCCAAATCGCCCCCGAACAACTCCAAGACGTCGTTGGCAATGGCGTTGTCAAACGCCTGAATCGCGCTACTGAACGCGTCCGCGATCAGCGGTGGTGGGACAGCGCGTCCACGATGCTTGACTGTGATCTGCTCGAGAAACTCTCGTACGATGATGGGCATGTGGTACGCCGCATGTGCCACGGTCGCGTCGCCGAGGTGTCCTAGCATCGCAGGTACGTTAGGTCAATTCCGCCAAGCAGATCACTATCGCCGACTCGCCATCAAACACGGCCGTAAACGTCCACGTTCGCCCGTGAATGTCCAGTCGTTGCATCACATACCGATCTTGGCTCGTCGTCTCCGCGAACGGCTGGAAGTTGACCGCGTCGGCGCGCCAACGTCCAGAGGGGCCATAGGACATGCTGTGTGGATCGGACGCCCGCGCGAACTGTGCCCAAGCTTCGGATGTGCCCAGGCGCGTGAACGAGCGCGGCCATGGGCCGTCTTCGGGCCCGCAGATGGACCCAGGAATGTCGTCATACCATACCTGGGAAGAGGGCCGGGGCTGGACTTGTTTGCCCGCCACAGAGCCAACAGGCATGATCATCGCCCCACTGCGATAGAGATGGAGGGGAAGGATGTGTGTGTGGCGAAACGGACGTTCTTATGGTGTTTAAGACAGCTGACGCTTGATCATCAAAGGTGGGCGGCTGGGACGTCGTTACGGTGCATCCCTGTCCAGATTTATTCCTGATAAATTGTGGACCCTTGGGTCCTGTGCACATGCACGTGGTGGGTCAAGACGTTGGCTCGGAGGCAACCAAGGATAGACAACCGCCGCCATCTGCCACACCGCTTCGTCTATTAAGACGTTTATTCACGCGGTCATTTCAACCGTTTCAGGCACATTCAATATACGTAACTATTGTGGTTGCGATATTCATCATGCTACATTAACTACCTGCGTATATACTACCCATGTATGATAATGCAGGAGACAAAAGAAGGTTAATGGATACAATGATAGTTGCAAGGGGAAAATGGTTAAGGGAATGAAATGCATCCATCGTCGTGACGAATTAGATCTAATTGTAGTCCATGTGGGGAAGAACCTCATAATATACTCGAGAATGTGAAAGCAACGGTCTCATTTAAAGAACGGATTGCGTGATCCGCCCGTGTTCGTTTGCGTTACCGTCTCTGATCCGCCAGTCATTTGGGCAGACTGTCGAATGGATGCGGCGTAGGTCTCAGCATCCGAGCGTGGTTTGAACGTAAAGGGTTCTCGTCTCGTTAAGCTCGGCTTCTTATACACCGAGGAACCGAGCGTGGTCGAGGAGAATCGCGAGGTAAGCGCTTTCGACTTCACGGGTTGCCGAGGCTCTGGTCCACGCTGTGGGATCCCGACCACTTCGGAATACACAGACCCCCCAGATAACCGGTGGGAACGGTAGGACTCGTGGTCGTGCGACCCGTGCGGGATACCTGTCGACGGAGCAACATAATCTTTAATCATTTTCTCTAGCTCTTGGTTGTGTCGTGCCTCCTCTGCAGCGCGCATCTTCCATAGTGCAATCTCCTCGGCGTCCGGAGGAGGCTTCGGCGAGTGTCCGAATAGCCTCCCGCCGAAACGCAACAAACGCAATCTCCAGTTCGACTTGTGGTCGAGGGCTTTGGCAGAGGCGAAGGCTGCTGTTGCCTTTGCGCGTTGTTTCCGGGCGTGACGGCGCCATAACCACAGGGCCACAATAAAAATAAAGGCACAACCAAGCGCCATGAGGAGGATCTCCCACCACGACAATGGTTGGCTCGTAGCGCGTGTTGGGGTCGTGATGCCCGATATGGACGGAAGAGGCGAGGATCCAGAAGAGGAGGAAGTGGCGACAAGTTCGGAGAGACAAACTCCAAGGCCAGAGACGACGTTGGTTCCACTACTGCAATTGGCGTTGACACAGGTTCCCCCGCGGAGGACTTGGCTCGAGCTTGAGCAGGCCAAGCAGTTATTTGGGCCTGAACCCGAGCAGCTGGCGCAGCTCCCATCGCAGGATTGGCATGTGGACGAAGTAGTGTCGAAGTACTGATTTTGGCTACAGGTAGCTAGGCAACGACCATTCGTGGGGACAGGGAGATTCTTGTTGCAACTCGTGCATTGATTGAACGCCCCGCCGGAGCAGGTTGCGCAATCCGGATGACAGGTGACACAGCTACCAGATGAGCTGAAGGTGTTCGATGGACACGAGCTGACACAGGAACCACTTGAAGCGAGCAGGCCATTGTTACAAGTCAAGCAAAAATTAGCATTTCCCGAGCAACTGCTGCAAGACGAAGAGCAAGCTGTCAAGAGAGTAAGCAACTCGCACAAAGATTGCACTCTCAAGGTACCGACCTGTACACGTAAGGTTATCCGTGGGAGAGAGGAAAGTACCCGAAGGGCAACTTTGCACGCAAGCTCCCTGAGAAAGAACATAGCCAGACAGACAGCCAGTGCACTGAGCCTGGTTAATGGTAGACGCGACGCTGAAATTCGGAATCTGGCAAGTAGTGCATTTCGGTCCACAAGCTGAGAAGACCGATTCAGCAAGGTTTCGGAGGAAAGGATACGGTACTCACTGTCGCACTCATGCTTGTTATTGTTGGCAATTAAATTTGAACCTTGGCAGACACCCCCGCTGCTCGTTTGCACGCAAGAACCGTTGAATGAATAAGTGCCAGAAGCGCAAATAACACAGTCATTTGATGTGGCTCCTGTACACGTTTGACACTCAGGAGAACAGGTTTGGCAAGCAGACCCAGCGCTGTAACTGCCCGAAGGGCACGCGGTCCCACTAGAAGTCGTTTGCTGAACGGCATCGCACAATGTACGGTCATTCGCGTCCTGAGTATAACCGGACTCGCAAGTGATACAGTCGCCAGACCCATTTGCACATTCAGCACAGCCAAGCGCACAGACTGCAGCGAGATCAAAAATATGTCACGGAACGTTACAAACGCACTCACTTTCACAGTTACCACTGGAGTCAAGGAAGAAGCCAGACGCACATACAGCACACTGGGTACCATTTGACGCTGCGGTCCAGCCCGGAAGACAGGTGCATTGGCCATTGGTACCACACTCCCCGTTGATACAATTGCAGCTTGAAGGAGGGTTGCTCACAACGGGAACAAGGCAACGGCCAGTACCGGTGATACCACTATCGCAGGACTCGCAGCCCGGCGGACAAGGCTGGCATGTCGGTCCAAAATACCCAGAAGCGCACGACTCGCAGGAAGATCCGGTAAATCCAGTCGGGCAGGTGCAAGTACCTGAGGTAGAGCAAACACCATTGCCAGAACAGGGCGGAGAACAGGAGGAGGACTGTAAACCCAAGAGAGAGAGGGAGCCAGAGGCAGTTTGAGGCAATTGGCTGACATCGGGGACCGAGTTCCAAAGAATGACTCGATTGTTGCTACCTGCAGAAACCTCTGCCCAGACATTTGCAGATAGCGCCAATGATGATGCACTCAGTGTGGATCCGTTTTCGATCGGAGAGGTTGGTAGGGCAGTATAGGATCCTTGGCCAGAGTAGCGTGCCTGTGGGTAGATTGCAATGCCAGGCTGAAGTTCCACAGTAAGCGGTAATGAGACGGAGGTGTGTGAACTCGAATTCGCAAATCCAGCTGATGGTGCCAAGGAGGCTGAGGAGGACGTCAAGAGGTTGCTGAGAAGTTGCGGATTCGTCGAAGAAGTATATTGCCCAGGGAGCAGAAGGACTGAAGTAGACTGTCCTGACGCGGACAAGGTGCTACCAACTGTAAATGCAGGGTGAGCAAGAGGATTCGAATACGGGAAAGCAACCTACTTGTCGTGTTTGAATAGCCTTCAATGCATTGACCAGCAACGCAGACTACAGAAGCAGGTTGCGCGGCTTAGACGGTGTGAGCGATGAACGACATTCGGAGGTGGATGACCCTTACCGACAGACACGCCAAATGCTAGAAAGATGGCAAGGATGCCCGACATCATGTCGAACAAATGAAAGAGTGTAATGATCGTAGAAGAGGGTCGGAAAGAAAGCGCGAGGCGCCCTTGAGAGCGGAAGGGGTGTTGGTAACTGCATCCTTTTGTTTTGTACGGAGAATAAAGGATCTCGGTTGCAACCAAAGAACAATGCAGCCAAAGACAATAACATCGGCTAATTTTTCGGTCCATTTCCGGTCACTCTGGGATCCCGTGGCTGTGAGTTCTGTGAGTGCCTGAATTCCGCTCCAATGACTACATAGGGTGGTAGGAAGAATGGACACGTACTACCGTAACTATAGATTGTCCAAGGTCACCGGTCATGCATCATGCTTGGTCGAAAATTTTACAGCAGGGTTGTCGCTAATATTGAATATTAATTGTATCTCTATTGCCCAGCGACATAAAGCGCTTTGGCCAACTTCAAATAGAATTGAAAGAGAATTCACCAATGTTATGATGGATGCAGGTGAAATTTTTCTAGTTTTACAGAACGTCAAAATACCGCGGAATGCCTAAAACCCTATGAACGTGCAGTACAGCAATACAATTGGTCGGCCAGTGGTCCATGCAGAGAAAAGCGAAAAAGCAGAGCGAGCGGCCTCCTTTAAAACTACGAAGCGACACCATAACCAGCCTCAGGCCGACGTAGAGTAATACGACCTACGAGGAAGCAGGCAATCAGTATAGAACCCACATACAAACATGAAAATATGGATCAGCGAAATAAAAAGGCAATAAATAATTTCCGCAGCCAAACACTCGGAACAGGTCTGATAGATATCATCCTTGAAAAAAAAAAAAAAAAAGACAGTCTACTCACCAAAATCACCGTAGGGCCAGGGACATTGGGGGCATAGCCGTGGGCGCAGGTTTCCATCTCATGCGCGCGGGGGACAGCGACCCATACTCCCAATCCAATTCCTCGTCTCCATCCTCGCTATCGGAATCAGCATCCTCCACGTATACGCCGACGCCGACACCCTCCTCTGGCTCCAGTAGTACCTCTCTATTCCCGTTCCGCTCTCGCATTTGAAGTTTCTTCAATGCTGTAATCAAATCCTCTGCCAACGTCGCCGTGTTCGGTGGGTCCTCCCGAATTGGCTCCCAGCCAATTGGAGGTGATCCCGGAGGAGAAATCAAGAAGTTCTTCTCCACCGGAGGAGGCCTCAGGAAATTGTCATCGGATGGTGATGAGTGAGTAATTAGCGGACTCCGGTCGGCCCGGAATACACGGAGAGTGGTTGGAGAGCTGAAGATGGGGCTGATAAGCGCAAGAATATCGCAACATAACCTTTTACCTACCCATGGCTAGGTTGGATCAGCAATGGATCACAATTCCGCTTCGCTTGTTCTGCCGACTCTTCACTGTAGTAAACCACGATTATACGTGAAAAGCACGACAACGGAGCCCATTGGTTGATTTCGCCATACAACGCGAAGAAATCACGGAGCGCTGCAAGGATGATGGGTTGGAAAAAATCTTGCGGTACTTGAGTGATGAGAAGGGTGTTAGTTAGCTCTGCTGCAGTCGTCATTGCAGGCAGGGGCGAATCGACTGAAATGATGGATATCGAAGGCATGGCAGCAAGTTTGTGGGTGCGGATGGTTACCGTTGAACGTTGGGTTGCGATCTCGTACCCGTCTTAAGTACGCAGCCTTTGCTTATGTAATGCACCCCAATGTACTGCCTTCATTCTGTGAGACGCTGCGGCGAGGCCCTTGGCTGTGTCACACGTCGTTTTTTGCGGTGAGCCCCGTTCATGGTCGAGTAAAAAGTGCGGTGTTGGGGTGCGGTCAGTTTTCCTTCTAGAATGCGTTCAAGAACCTAGACGTAAGTCTGGGCACCGCGTTGCTATGTTTCATTCTCAGGTCCGGTGTGCGAATCTATCTATCAAATGATGATCATACAGAATTGTAATCTTCCGTACAAGTATCGAGTTCGTCTGGGAGTGCGCTGGAATGTTTCACTCTGATTTAACCCGCAACTTATTCTGTACCGCATCCTGTTTATCCTTAAGGGTCTGCGTCCGCTCTTCCTTGGATGCATCGTAGGCAACAGTAACCTGATTAAATCTGCGGTGCGATGATTAACATTAGGCTGTGTGTCATTATGTCGCTTACGGGTTATCTGGAGACTTCTGGAACTGCTTGTACAAGATGTCCTGTGGCTCAGCAGAATCAGTGGACATGGTTCTGATTAGAAAGTAGGGAGAAATGCGACTAACCTGGTATTGTTGCAGTCGTAACCCAGGATGCTAATGAAACATCAACACGATGCCACTCTCTGACGAGGCTGCCAGGGGAGTGTACATACTTCGACTTTGAGATTCGGGAGTTCTCTTTCTTTATAAGCTTCGAAAGCTGCCTGTATTTTACGTGAGGACATCTGATGGCATGCCGTTGAAGTCTGAGCTAACCTTGAACCTCCGCTAAAGGACCAGGTACGGGTGAGGTGTGTACGCCAGACCTTAGCAACGACGAACCTCTGGGTGCCTTTCGAGATTAGCGGCCTGCTGTCCAACACTGGCCTTATCCATCTTTGCGGTGACGACCTCAAGAAGTTCGAGTGCATTGTCGATCCCAGTCGCTGCATAGCTTTCCACCTCCTCTCCAGAAGATTCCTTAGACTTCGATGGTTCTTTCGATATACCCCCACCCGCAGCAATTGCACCGGGTCCTGCGGGAGTGGTAGCCTTTGAAACCTTCTTTGCACCGGCCTTGGGCGCGCTCTTAGGTTTTGATGGCGCGGCTGCCTCCTCCTCTGCAAGTAAACGCGCGTTCTCTGCCTTGCGCGCCAGTTCCTCACGCCGTTTCGCCTCACGGTCCTCCTTTGTCTTGCTCGACTTGGCGCCCTCCGCCCATTTCTCAGTCTCCTTGCGTTCCTGAGGTTACAGGATCAACGAGCTGTAGCCGAGCAGCGACAACGACATGGTACCTTGTCAGCCGCCGCTGTCTCTTGTTTCTTGGCTTCGTTTTCAGCCTTCTTGGCACGACCGCTCTCTTTCTTCGCGTTACCCCCTTTGGGAGCCATGGTTGCTTTGGTCCAGCTGTGAAATTGGTTGCGCGTTAGCCGTGTGCCAGTGTCAAGGCGTGAGCTGTGCAAACGTGTATGACTCCGATCTAATCTAATCTGAATCGGTGGGCTGGGTAACACTGCCACCGGAGTCCGATCATATATGGACATCTCGTTTGCCTGTACCATTACTGTTTGATTCTCTCAGTAAGCTCTCTTTGACATGACCTGCCGCTGCGGCTAGCCTCACGCTGCTTGTAGGGTCGTCGCATTTCTAGCCACAGCTCTCTGGGTCGCCCTTGGTTTAACGTCGCACGGGAACATGGGTGACTCGGCAGTGGGCAAATGGTCTGCTGGCGCGAGCTGTGAGTACGATGCCACGATTCCTGCAACTGCGCTCTCAGTCTCCTCCTTGCATCAGATGGCCCAGTGTTGTCTCAAACCGATCTCTACCTCCTCAACACCGAACTCCAGCTACACCCCATACTCCAAGGCATCGACGGCGGTTTCCACCTCATATTCAATCTCGTCACCGGTACGGTGTCGTTTGGTTGATGCGGGCGATGATCACCCTCATTCCATATCGTTCCATCAGGTTCGACGGGCGGATTTAACAACGAGGCACGAGATCGCGATATCCCCTTCACAGCCAAAGACGAACCCGCCACACTACCACGTGTTACGGACCTCATCATTATCACCGAACTAAGTCCATGGTGCACGATCGTACACAACGATCGAGGCGTCACCATGGGCGACGTGTGCGGGACGATATGGAAGGAGTGCGTATGGCGTGTTGTTGTGCTTCCTGTGCCCATCACTGATCGGCCAACGATCGGCCTCCGTGGGACTAGATACACCGAAAACCACATCACCGAAGCCGAGTTTTCCTCCCTCCCGCCGCGATTGCAGGAACAAGTCAAGCGCGTGGCACAGAACAACCAGGCTGGCGGTGGGTGGCCCGGAGGGATGTACTACAACACCCCACAACCCAACCGCTACAAACGAGTCGGTCCGTCTCGGTTTTCGCTCTGCATTCTGCCCATGCGCTCATTTGCCGTTCTTGCAGACTGGCTCAGGGACAAGATCTATTTTGAAGGACTATTGAAGAAGGATCATTATACCGTCTCGCGGCTTGGGTTCAAAGCGCCAAACATCTTCGTGATGAATCTGGCCTCGTGATCGTCTGGAATTATAGACAGATACGCCTCGTGTCTTGGTTTGTGTATTCCTCCGGGACTGTGCGATCATTGCAATTACCCTAGCCCTCGGGTGGTGTTCACGTTGATACCTAACCTCCAAGTCTGTCCATAGCACACACTTTCCTGCGAATAAAATCCAATTCTGGACGAGCAATTATCATGAGATATTGAGAACACTAATAATGCCATGGTTGCACTGTGATGATCTACTGTCAGGCAGCAATTCAACAAGGGAGATGTTCGCTGGCAATGTTGCTTAGCACGGAAAGCTCACACGCAGAATGGAGCTTTTCACGGGCTTTGTTATCGGTATTCAACAAACGGAGTTAATCCACAGCAAAGGCGAAATCATGGCCGTCCGCAACGCATTGTAGCCTACCGGCAGTTACACTTCGCACGGTAATGCACGAACCCAACAATGCGATGTCCGGTGCGGACTCATTCAGTACTTGAACCTGTGTCAGCCATCTACTAAGGCCATAATCAGCTGATCCTGTCTTACCATCTTTGCCCGTGATATCACCGTATTTACGCGACAAGACAAAGCCAAGGAAGAATGGTGGGGATCCATCGGCTGTGTGCCAGTTAGTTGTGTTGCATATGCCTAAGAGGGTGACATCAATCATGTCATCGCTTGGAGGAGTGGTGTTCTCTAAAGTTGTCGATGCACATGTCGGCGCAATGCACAACGAGCGGTTGCGATATGGTCGAGATGCTATGAGAATAAATAAAAATGCAGCTGACCCGGAGTCGTTTTACTTGTCATCAAGTATTGTCAAGAGACACGAGTGAAATGATAACGCCACAGTTGAACGTTGAAATAACGAGTATCTGAAGGAATGATCTGGAAAGAGTGTGGCGTGAGAAGGAACAAAGACAACAGTGCCAACCATACTTGCGAAGAATGGCATCTTTTTTGGCAACCCGGCGAGGTTAGCTTGCCGGAGTGTATCTCGTCAGAGCACGAACGCACATTGTACTGGAAAGAGTATCAGATGCTCGTCCACAGCCAAGCGATTGCAAGCGGAAAACGCTCGCTGGATGGGTAACCATGACAAAAGAGGTGCTCGTACCAACACGAGGGTCTCTCGGCTGCACCAATGGGTGAGACGACCATCACCTTCTCGCAATGCGGCCCCATTGGAGTGCACAGATTGGTTAACGGTTCCTCACGGCATTTCATAGCCTTCCTTATACGGCGCACGCCGTGCGTTTGTTCTTGTCTGTGGCCGGTTGAAAATATGTCCGTATTGAGTGCCACGTTCTGGGTCCAATCTGGGGCTGACACTGGAAAGGTTTTAGAAAGCTTGAATTATCATTTCTCTAGTCCCCAAGCTGACCCCGGGTGAAGCAGCACACTAGATAGTTAGTTATTTTACGTCTATCAACCACCTTCTGAGTCCAGGACTGCGGCGCAGAGTCGCAATCAGACAACACACGCGCCAGACGAGGTTGAGTCCGTACTCATCTTCGCCTTGGTTGCCCTACGTAATTAGACGTAGTGAATGGCAATGTATTCGAAATCTGAACTAACGTACCAAGATAATAAAGTCTTGCTTTGGACACTGGTGTAATTTGAGAGAATCCTCGAGACGGCACAGCAAGTTTGCACAGCCCCTGCCTGTACACAGCCACCGATCTCAAATGGGAGCCGGAAGAATCAGCGCCTCGTCAACTCAACTTGGCCCATCTCAGTTACCCTCTCCCACCTCACACGATTTATTTGTTTTCTGTCCGATCGTGTGCCTCAACGCCACTACCTGCGAACTGCATCAGCAATACTATAACCAAATCTTGCCTGTGCGGACTTGCCACTCTGCTCGTGGGACGGGTGGATCTGCAGCCGGTCCACAACTCTTTGCAGTGAAGTGGATTGCCACAAGCTGCGTGCGCCTTTTCGTATCTGCTATTGCCACACATCAATTTGTGATCCGGGCTCCCTCAGAATTCCTGGCTATTTCTCCGAACGGCGCACTTCTCAAGTTTCACCTGTACGAGTCACAATTTATTGTATTATCAGTCCCGACGCTCATACTCTCTCATTCCGTGTGTAATAATGCCTTTTCCTGCGACCAATTTGACCACCTTACGCTATATTGGTTTTGCAGTGTATTGATCTGAAGCACACACATATATCCTTCCTACAAACATGCTGTACGATAATCCTTCCGGAGCCAACACCCCCTTTATCCCCCCCTTACCATCCCCGGATGGTGCAGTTCAGCCTCCTCTCATCCCCACACCCGACAATCGAGAGCCTCCAGCTTGGGCTCAGCAGTCACGAACTCCCATGAATTTTCCGTATTATCCGTCCACACCATACAATACGACGCCATTCATCCCTCCAATGCCTAGCGTGCACAACACGCCCGCCACCCGGCCACGTTCCGAACCACCAGGTTCATACTATGCTGCTCCAGCCGCCCTGCCTACCTCTCCTGCTGCAGTATACGGTGGGCCACCACCGGGGGTCTCCGCTGACTTCACAGGCTATCCGGCACCGATGCAAGGCACCCCCTGGGGTCCACCTCAATCGATGCCACCACCGATGCAACCACCTCTTGCGATGCCTCCCCCCCCTTGGGCAGGTCAACACCCACCAACAGGATACAATGCCTTCAACCAACCCCTCCCTGGTACGATGTGGCCGCCGATGCCTGGAGTGGGCCCTTTTACGCCTGCAGCAGCAGCGTGGCCCATGCCTCCAGGAATGTCACCGCATCCAGCAGCATATGGCGCCTATACACCGTGGCAGCATCCTACCCAACAACCACCGCCCATGCAGTCCGGGCATCCAGGAGACACGGCTCAAGCTACGTTCCGATGGACCAACAATGCTGATCGCATGGATCCTTTTGCGGAGGGACCGCACTGTACGTCTTCGTCATCGAACTCGGTCCGGCCTATTTTTATTCATGCAGCCTTACAGATGGACCCGTACTCGAGCCATTCTTGGTCAAGGTCGTTGGGGCCGCCATCAGGCTCAATCCACTCCTCGCCCCCCCAGCCGACACGCAGGATGATTATCTCCGATGGAACATGCTCTTCCACACCAGCAACTGCTATCGGACGACCGAATCTCAACGATCTTGGGTCAAGGGACGGAACGCGCCAGCGACACATCCCCGCGTGACTCGCATTCGCATTATCTCCCATGCGTTCCCATGGATGATCCAGGTGCAAGCCCAGAACCTCCAGCTAGGCGTCACGTGTGGGGAAGCGTTGGACGCGATAGCCACATACATGTACGGGGACGTGGCGAAGCGGGAATACGAAAACCTGCCTCCGGCCAGGAAACGGCAGATATGGGAGAGCTACCGGTTCAACCGATCCACGGACCTCAACGCGCCAGGCGGACGGCTCGGGGAGGGCCTGAAGCGTCTCGACTGGCTGGGATCGGCGTCGCGGTTCGGCGGGCTCGTCACGAGCGACGCGTTCGTCAAGGAGCACTGTGGGGACGTGTTGCCGTGCGCGTTTGAGCTGAAGTGTCTGCCAAACTACCCGCTGACGGCGGAAGAGCTGCGCGAGCAGCAGCGTCGACTGGAGCACCCCCCGCGCCACCGCAGTCGGAGTCGGCCTGCAAGCAGCAGCCGTCCGCCCTCGCCACGGTCGGCGACGGTCCGTACGGTGTCGGAGGAGGAGGACGACGACGAATGAGGACATGTAGATCTTGTGCCCCTTGGTGGCACGTTTCTTTTTCGACAAGTGGATCCGGTTTTGTGTCATACCACAGATTATTCGTCACTTTATTCGCGATACATGACGTCAGTGGTGTTCTACCATCACTTTTTTTGTTTGTTTTCGTTTCGTTTGATCGCTGACCTTTTGCGCAATGTTGTGCTAGCTCATCGGGTTACGCTTGTAACTGTACAGGTACTATAGATCCCAAAATTATGGAGCATATTTGTGCTCAAGGAACTGCTTGCTGGGCGAACGTTTTTTTAACCACTTCATTGATGATGCCCGTACACGTGGTGCGTATGTAGCGCCCAAGAGAAGCACATGATACGATAATTATGACCAGGGAACCAGAGGCTAAATAGCATACAAGCGAAAATAGTGATACAAGACAACTGGAGGCATAGTAAGCCAGGATCAAGTTCTTCGGATAAACCGTCGTGGGAAATGGCGTTCAATGTTCAGGCGCGTTCACCGCGGAGGCGGCGGGCGAGTGCCAAATCCTTGGGTTGACTACACAGTACGTGAGTTGTGGGAGGCCAAGCATGGTGTAGGCGACTTACATGGTGACTCGTTTGGCGTGGATGGCGGCCAAGTTGGTGTCCTCGAAGAGCGAGACAAGGTAGGCTGGATCCGGAGTGAGTCATGGTTAGAGCGATGCAAGAAAGGCCAATCTCACCTTCGCTGGCCTCTTGAAGGGCCAATACTGCCGAGGACTGGAAACGAAGGTCCGTCTGGACGATAATAACGTGAGGACACACGTCGAGGAAACGACGAGGGACAAACTGACCTTGAAGTCCTGAGCGATCTCGCGGACAAGCCTCTGGAAAGGCAGCTTGCGGATCAAGAGCTCGGTCGACTTCTGGTACCTTCTGATTTCACGGAGGGCGACAGTGCCTGGACGGAACCTGTGGGGCTTCTTAACGCCTCCGGTAGCAGCGGCCTGATGACGTCGAGTGAGTGGACGGCGCAAGGACATTGTACCATATTTACTTACCGCGACACTCTTGCGGGTCTGTTTAGTGGCGAGTTGCTTGCGTGGTGCCTTACCACCAGTCGTCTTGCGGGCGGTTTGCTATGATGACCAAAAAAGGTAAGTCTCCGAAAACATATTTTGGGACATTGGAAGTTCGAGCGGAGGGGACGAGGCCGTCCTCGGAAGACGGTGAACATGCGGAAACACGGATGCGTCGTTTCGAACCTCCGTGCTGCCATCTTTCCGTGTTGGTAGCCACCGTGGGACCTCACGCCACATCCCCCTGACGCGGAACCCCCCGCTCATCCACGGAGGCGTCGACAACGAGGACGCCCCGTCGCTCTCACTCCCAAGAAAATAGGAAACAGCATCGGAAGGACAGGGCGCATACCTTTGTGCGGGCCATCGAATTATATTTGCTGTGGTGATCGGGAAAAACCGAGATTTTCCTGAAAGTGCAGAGATGGTGGTGGTTAAGAGGAAAGAGAGATGGGGGGGAATTTTCCAGGCCATGGCCTCCTTAAGCCTGCCCTCCCAGTCGCTTTTGCGCTCCCCTTCTGACTCCATCTCCCTGTCAACTTGCAGTGCTATGTGGTCAATGCGCTCCGCAGAGAATAACATTACACCGCCACATGACAAACACTAGTAAACAGGTCCATCTTTCCTTTACTCGAGCGCCAAGTTGTCGCTCGTCGAAAAAAGATTCCGCGAGCTTAGATCTAAAGTCACTTGGTTTGCCCGTCCTTCCACTGTCTTGCGCGAAGCTGTTGGATTTACACACCGTATCGTCGGCGACGTATGCAGAAATACTCTCGAGTCTCGTCCTGTGCCTGGGCCGTTTCACAAAGCGACATGAGAAAGGGAAGATGAAGGTCCAACACGTACCTGGGCGCCAAAGTGATTCCCTTAAGTACCTGTGCAACCCTCATACAGCATCTCTGACCTGATCGACTTGTCGGCCACGACAACCCGACCGACCCATCCTAACCATGCCTTATTCCCCTCAGGACGTCTACGCAAGACACCTGTCATCTCCTCGTGGGTATCCATTATGGACCCCTGAGCCGAGCAACGAATTCCTAGTGCACCGCCGGGAAGGTCTCAAAATCGGTGATGTCGGCGTGGTGATTCCCGAGGATGGATGTTTCGATGTCTTCTTCAACATATGCCTACCACGGGACCACCCTTTCCACCAGACTACTGGCGTTCCCGACAACTTCGAGCCTATCGAACTTGGTGACAACGATATCAGAACCGCTCTTAACGCAGAAAATCCTGGGCGTATCATTTCTACCTCATCCGTGAGAAGCATTAGAACATTGGAGCGGACCGGGTGTGTTCGTCGAGGGGATCAATTCGGCCATTTCACTGACAAATTGTTCCTCAGGACCCAACTACCCGGACAGGATTATGAGTTTAACTTGTCATCTAGCGAAGGTGCACTACTTATTCTACCGGAAGGTGCTCAGCGACACGATCTTCGAAACCATCACCGTTTCTTGGAAGCAGCCACGCAACATGGGGCTGACTGGTATCGTTTTGTCGAAGAAAGAGTTGGTCAGATTATTGGCCACGACTCCCTCTACTTGATCACTGGCCTCTATAAGACCCGCTCTTGGTCCTTGGCAGCGTTTGAGAAGACGGGTGGGACGGCGAACTATACAGCACAATTCAGGGTTTCCCAGGCCACGGCCGACAACGTCACAGCGGCTTATACATGGGAAACGACACGCGCCTTAGACTGGCGTGCTGGACCCGTGGACAACCTCGGGGTTCCGAATCAGGCTGTGTTCATCCGCGGGTTCAAGATCGCACTCCGAAATGGGATGTTTGGTGCGAGGTGGATCAGCGTTAGAGCAGGTGTCCCTGTCACACGTCAAAACCCTGCCAGGTCGATGAGTGCAGTTCATGGTGACGCAGGCTCCTGGCTTGGGTATTTATTCAGTGTGCCGTCCAGTCACAAGAGTTCCGAACCTTCTGGGAGCAGCGGGAAAGATGAAGTAGTGACTAGTTCGGCGCTTGATGCCGCTAGAAATGAGATTCAGAACAAGGGTGCACTGGCCGTCGGGGAGAATGTTGTAATTCAGCGCGTGCCAGAGGTATCGCAGGTTAGTATCTGGTCGGCCTCTTCAGGGTTTGACACATTTGCGAAACGTTGACAGGCTTTTCATCCATCCGACATCATCAACAAATATCTGCTGAATAAGGTCTAAATGTTTCGAAAGAATGAGGATCATGGCTAATCTCCTGTATTAGGCACCTTCTGCAAATATCGCGGTCACTCATGATGATGATTGGATCAGCATGCTGGAAGAGGTTGGTTGAACGAGCAATTTAGTGCAAATTTTTCACTTTTGTGTTGTCCAGAACCTTCTTCAGAACGAGGAACTCGTGCAAGAAGGCCGCCTCGAGAAACTGATGGCTCAGGAATACGATATTACCTCAGACCATGGTGGGTTTGTTATTCGCCATGTCATTGCGGCCGGCGCTCATGCTGTATAGGTGCGGTATATTTGCAAAGGCGAAGGTTGGTTTCACTTTTAACTGACAGTTATCCTGTTATGAATACCTAATATGGGTCCTATCACCAGAAACATCACATCTATCCCGAGAAAGATTGATTTCCCCATCATCCTAACTCGTCGTCGCCGAGAACATCGTGACATACACCCAACCGTGCTCAAGGGTAGCGCGATGTTCGTCGCATTCTCCTCGAATGACCAAATAATCAGTGCATCCGACGAGGATCTCACTATTCGACGGTGGAAATTATCAGACGGACACAATGAAATGGTGAAGGAGCTGAAAGCGGGAGGTACCGTCGCTATGTCATCCAATGGACGCTGGATAGCCGTTGGGGGAAGAGATGGGAGGATCAGATTGTTTGAACTCGAGACACCCACAAGAGTCGTCAAATCAGTTGAGAAACATGCCGATGCGATCCAGTCGCTTGCGTTCTCCCCAGATTCAAGCCAGCTGGCAAGCGGTGCACAGGACGGGACAATGATCGTATGGTCCTCGGCTATGCTTGAGCAAATCGCAGGTCCATTCAACGAGTATAAAGACTCCGTTTGGTGCATTTGCTATTCGCCGGACGGGATGAAAATCGCAACCTGCGACCGGGAGGCTATCCGTATATGGGATAGTACTAACTGGGTTGCAACAACCATCAATGCACCTGTATGGTCGCTTGCATGGTCATTCGACGGCAACGTCCTCTTTGTTGGGTTAATTGATGGCACCATCAGAAGGTACAGCCCGAATACTGGTTTGCTACTTTCCCCACTCACTGGACATGCTGATGTTGTCTTTGCGATCGCACTGTCGCACAACGGCAAGTTCATTGCTACTGCTTCGTGGGATAAGTCTGTTCGCTTGTGGGACACCACAACATTCCAGCAGATTGGTCCGAGTCTTCATCATGATGCCAAAGTCCATTCCATCTCCATCTCGCCAGACGATAGCCATCTCGTCAGTGGAGGACGGAAATCAAATCTCCGGATATGGAACTTGAAAAGTATATCTTCTGTCCCTGTTGGTCTACCGATGGAACCTCCATCTGTACCCAACCAGAGGATAAATTCGGAGTCAGCCCCGACACCGGAGACGAGACCCACCATTCCTCTCCCCTCTCATTTGTCTCCTCTTTCCCATACATCTGATCCAAGATTTCTCCGTGGTCCTGCGGTACGTTAGCAATTATGCTGCCGATCACTACTCATATGCTTTTAGCTCCTTCGGTTCAATAACAATAGCATGGTATGTTCATTAGTTCTTCTCCAATCATATCTTGGACTGCATGGCCTCCTGCAGCGCTCTGTCCAAGCTTATACCGCCCGCACCTACGACACCTCGAATTCCTCACAAAGTACACTCGTAACAGAGGCCACGTCAGACTCTTCGCAAAGCACACTGGTGTCACCCAGTATTTCAGAGTCCTTGTCGAATCCTCCGGTGAGCAACATTTGGAGCAAAGTTCTGGCGAGCAACTGACATAATTGTTTTTGAAGACATCCCAAAAGGTGGTGAGTATCTACCGCATGATAATTGTCCACACATCATCTATATTTTATATCTCGTGTAGATCCATCCTCTGGATAACCAATATGGGACTTTCATTCGGGAAATGTATGTTTCATTCATATCACGAGGCTTATTCATTTGATTCAATTTCTACAGTCGATCCGACCCTGCGCACGATCTTACCCACAACGTCGTGGCAGAAAATACTATCCCAGTCGTCCCTAATGGTAATATTCATAGGGGTATGCTCCATCTAAATGGGCGGACCACGCATGTTACGTTTTCATGCCAACGTCATAGTGGTTATGATTTGCTAACAACCAGCATAGGTCGCAATCAGGGTGACGAAAAAGGGCACGGATCAGAGCGACAACCGATCAATGCAGGGGGTAAGTATTACAGAATCGCCTGCTTTTCTCAATCATTAGCCCACCTTTTCAGCGCCTTCGTCGGGAGATCAGTATATGGCTGCAACTTGACCACAGGAATGTCCTGCCATTACTTGGGATAACCAACGCCTACGGGGATTTGCCAGCTATGGTCTATCCGTGGGCTGACAACGGGTCTTTGACATCTTATCTCGAACGTGGTCACAATGACTTGACAGCACAGCTGCGATTGTGCATGGTACGCAGCTTTGATGCCTTGCTGAGCGTATTTAAACATCTGCACTCTAGATTAACGACGTTGCTTCAGGACTGCAGTACCGTAAGGATTTGTTACACTATTTAGCGATTTTCATTGGAAAATTCATGTTCGCTCCCAGTGCATTCCAAGTCTATGATACACGGCGATATTTCTGGTGTACGTGCGCTGTTCTCGCCACTGTTACTCGCACACTTACACGTTATAGTCCAACATCCTAATTTATGGCAGCGGAAGAGCTTGCATCTCTGGCCCTAATTGGTCAATTATCGAGGCTGGGATCCATGGATCCTCAATGGCGTTGACGAACCAAATAAGAGGAACGTTACGCTACACAGCACCCGAGTTATTCCACCCTGTGGTGAACGAAGGTGAAATAGCCTTGCCCACACCGCAGAGTGACGTTTATTCATTCGGTGGTGTCATGTTACAAGTGCGTGTCTGCTAGCTTAACCTCGTGATCAAGTGGAGTCATGATCGCTGATGCTTTTGCCCTTTCGCTTGTCCGTTCATGCTTTGGCTCTTCAACAGGTCTTGAGCGGCAAAGTACCTTATCATTACTTTCTCCGCGCTGAAGAGGTGATGCTGGCCATAATCAAGGAAAAACGTCCGGAACGTCCTATTTCGACCTCGGTCGTCTCAGATGACCAGTGGCACTTTATGACGAGGTGCTGGTCTTCCGTGCCTGCAGACCGCCCCTCTGATTTAGAAACGGTGACCTTTGTGCACGACCAACTGATCGAAGCCGTGGTAGCATCCGATTTCAAGTTGGCGGAAACAAAGCGTGAGGCATGACTGGGAAAAACATTGGCCTGTCGAGTGTATTGTTTGGCGGTCGTGGCGTTTTCTGGCGGGCATAACGAACAGCCCAAGGCTAGTCTTACTTGCACAAAATATGTGCAATCCACTGTACAATCCAACAATATCTGTCCATATCGGCACGTTAAGTTTACAAGTCGACTGTATGTAGAGCTGAACTGCTGGTTTCACTATATACCTCGGGAAACACCACAGTCGAATGCTTCAAGCATACTCGGCGGGCAGTAACTTAAAAGCGAAGGACTCCACGGGTGGAAAGACGGAGTTGGCGTGGTTGTTGTCGTCATCGTGGTGCGACATTGTGCACCGTAGTAGTTATCATTGTCCCATAGGGTCAGGGGGTTGCCGGACGGGGGAACAAAAGAACGGTGGCGAGGGAATGCGAGGAATAGAGGGACGGAGCAATGGCCCGGGGAAGGGGACAAGGCGAGAGACGGCGACGTTGACAAGACGCGATCAGCGTAGTCACTGTCGCCGTGGCACCACCGTACTACGCGCCGTCGCTCTATTGTGCCGTGGTGCGATTGGCGGCGTGGCATCCGCGTCGCCGTCGTCGTCGCGATGCTGTTGTACAAGCCACCTCCCGACCCGCGCCAATGTCGTCGCTTCGCGATGGGGAGCTTGGTCCTGATCAATGACCGATGATGCCCGTGCTGTCGTCGTCGTCGTCGTGTGTCGGTGGTGGTGATTCGCATTCTAAATACGCACAAACATCGACAACGGAGACGTCGAGTCCGACCGACTGCATTGAACATGGCTGCCGGTGTCCCTCTACTCTTGCCGCCGAACTCACTACCCAGACCGTCACATCCCACCTTGGAATGGAAGCCTACGTGCTATCTAACTGGCCCACAACCTCCGCCAGTAGACGACGCCAAGGTCCTGGAACAGGAACTCGCCGCGGCACGACAATTAGCAGACGGCAAGACCGTCAAGAAGACTAGGCCTCGTCGGACGGTTGATTTCAATGGTGGGATGGGCAGATGGGCACTGGTGCGCATGACCCCCCCGCGCGCCCCACGAGCTTGTCCTACTCACTCCTGCAGTTGCGAAAACACCGCCCTAATCCGACATACGTACCTTGCATGAGGCCCGCACCTCCCTACATAGTCGATGTAGGGACTATTTGCAACCCATTTGATCGCGTAAATACTGAATGTACGGTGATTTCGACCAGCTTCTCCCACCGATCGCCTACCCAGGTAACGCATCGACCTCGTTGTGCACCAAGTTCATCCACACCTCAACGAACAAAATTCGCTGCCCGGTCAACGTCGTGACGGTCTGTTCTGAGTTGCTATCCACGACATACTCGCACCCTCAACGAGTCGCCTCTTTTTTTTCTAGTGGACGCCCGAAGGGCGGCGCGTCTTGACCGGCTCGACCAGCGGGGAGTTCACGCTCTGGAACGGCCTGACATTCAACTTTGAGACGATTCTGCAAGCTCACGACTCTGCCATACGTGCGTTTCAGTTTACGCACTCAGGTGCCTACCTCGCGTCCGCCGACCAGAGCGGCATCATCAAGTACTTTCAGCCGAACATGAACAACCTGACCGCGTGGTCAGGACACCGGGAGGCGATTCGTGGGCTAAGTTTCAGTCCCGACGATGGCCGCCTTGCGACTGCGAGCGACGACGCGACCATTCGAATATGGGCATTCGAGGAGAGCAGAGAGGAACGTGTCTTGACTGGTAAGTTTGTTTGAATGCCCTCAAAGATGTTCCCGCCCTGCACTGATATCTAGGCCACGGTTGGGACGTCAAGTGCGTCGAATGGCACCCAACCAAGGGTTTGCTCGCCTCCGGCAGCAAGGACAATTTAATCAAGTTCTGGGATCCGCGCACCGGCACGGTTCTGTCCACGCTGTGAGTTGCTCCGCGCCGTCCCAGCAACGACTCTCGACGCGATGACGCCGCCCCACGTAGTCACCAACACAAAAATACGATCCAGGCACTCGCGTGGTCACCCAACGGCAACCTCGTTGCCAGCGCCTCGCGCGACCAGACCGTGCGCGTTTTCGATATCCGTGCTATGAAAGACTTCCGTGTGCTCAAAGGCCACAAGAAGGAAGTATGCTGTACGTTCCTTCGTCCCTCACACCCGCACGCGCTCACCCTTGCCCATACACACACAGCCGTCACCTGGCACCCTGTCCACCCGATCCTCGTCTCGGGCGGCTCCGAGGGCGCGATCCTCCACTGGGACCTCGCCGGTCCCGAACCGACGCCCCTCCAGCCCGCACTTGCCCCCCGCGCGACACTCTCGCAGGCGCACGACTCCAACGTATGGGCGCTGACGTACCACCCGCTCGGACACATCCTCGTCAGTGCGTCCAACGACCACACGACCCGGTTCTGGTCGCGCGAGCGCCCGGGCGACGCGAGCTCAGTCTTTGCCGGTGGCGGAGAGAAGCCACCCGAAGTGACGGACGTGAGCGGGCAGGAGGACGAAGAGGAGGCGATGGTCGTGCCAGGGTTCAGTTATGCCACCGGTCCGAGCGGTGGGATCGGAAACGGGCTTGGGATCGGGATCGTGAACGGCGTCGGGGCGGGGTCGCGGTGGTGGGGCGAGGACGCGTCGGGTGGGGCAACGTCGTCGACCGCAGGCGCGGGCGTGGGGACCGGGACGGTCCTCCCCGGTGGCATGTTGGACGGATTTGGGTATCGGACGGACGATGCGATGAATTCGGACGATTTCATTCCCGGGCTGGGCGGTGCGACGGACCATTTGGGGAGCGCGGCGCTGCCACCGCCCACCGGACCTCGACAAAGCGGGCCGTTACCGCCTCAGGAAGATATGTGGACCGGGGGTGGCATTGGCCGTAACGAGGAGTGGGGAAGCGGGGGCGGGGGTGGACGGAGAGGCGGGGGCGGTGGCTTTTATGATCGACGAGGCGGCTCTCGCAGAGGGCGATACTAACCATGCAACGTCATCATCTACCATGCTTAAGGCGAATATTTTGAACTTTTTCGGCCATCAATTCTGGTCTGTTGTGTTTCTAGAAAATGTACAGGCGTCCGAATAAGCATATAGTGCAGCAATCAGGAGTCAATCAAACTGGTGATGTGTATGACAGTAGATCACGTGCGCTTTGCGTGCTGCATAACATCATGCAGTGTTCAAATTATTACACTATCTGCATTAACCCCACCATATACATCAGGAATTTTAATATTTTGAGTCCCTCAGAATATATTTCAAAAATAAAATCAACAGTAAATATTATAAATTGTATTATGAGGTTGATATAATGTTTAATATTCATGGTATTTAAGACAATCACTAAAGTTTAACTTTGAATGAAGATTATGGTTAATATATAAGTGTTCAGAATATGATATAATATGTATTTTTACTTTTGAAATATATTCTAAGGGACTCAAAATATTGAAATTCCTGATGTGTTGCTAAGTTGTCCATGCTACTACAATGACTCAGCAGATTTCTGTTATTTTCAGCAATCCTTGCAACTAAGTCAAAGCACTTACAAATGTCAGTAATGTTGGGGCTGGTGACAACTCCCCCTCAACCACAACTCTGGAAGACCAAGCCAAGAATCTCAGTCAAGATGATCCAATCTGACCACAATGTGTAGCTGCAGCCAGCCATGCTGCAAACAAAGAAGTTACACAAGAACATGGTAAAGGAACTTTTACATGAGTCAGGTGCTTGACAAGTTTGTTTATTTCTTGAAAAGTATATATTAACATCTAGTTAAGTGCTATCTATATTCCAGGCATGCCTTGCAAAACTAGAAACCCAAGATGCAATGGTGTATCTTAATCTACTGAATGATCTAATGCACTCACAATTACATGCATACATGCATTTCAGAGAACACTTGAAATAGCAGACCTTAGGGGTCAATTTCAGGTCTTAATGGAGGAACTGCATAGTGTAAGTACATACTATTGGTTCCTGACACAATGCAGTTTGCTAATAATTAATATTGATCACATCAAGTAACCAAGGTCCTTAACTCCATATGCATTTTTGTCCTTCTTGATTTAGCATGCAAAAGTGTTCTAACTTCTCTTAGCATTCCAGACTCTTGGCAAATGTTCTTGGAAGGTTTCAATGATATCACTGTCCTTCATTATCTCCAAGAGCAAAATGTGCCATTGTCATCTGAAGCTCTTCATTATTGTTAAACTTGGAGATAAACTCTGGGGATGAACTCTAGAACTCCAAAGTGTGTATTTTATGAAGTTTATATATGGAGGGGAAACATACATATTATAACTCCAGATATTGGAATACAAAATGTACCAGAGGATCAAAGAAGAACATGTGCCAGTGCATCACTTCAGAGCTGTGCTCCAAGGCAAGCACTGGTTTTAGAGGTAACTAAGCAAAAAATGTAATGTAATGATGAGTAACAGAGGAGAATGTAAATGAAAGGTGTCATAGAGTGTTATTAATGTACAAGTCTAAGTATCATACAGTGAGTACAAAAGAACAAGAGATCAAACTGGTATTGATACTGGTGTTGGTACTGAGTTGGACTTGTTAAAAATTGGGATATGACAATCATCTAATAAATTATACTGCTCTTTGCTAAAGGGGCAATGCAGTTGCTGTTACGATTTGCCCTATGCTGCCAGTATCACGACAATGGACTTAGACATATTTTGCTTTACGAGCACATGACCGTGAGACTTAGCACATGACTAGTTCACATGACGACCGGCTTGGAGGGATCCGAGCTGTCCGGATGTCAGGCATGCACGTGGTAGGGGCCTAGACCCTTATCTGCCTCGTGTATTTAATCTCCGCGCCTCGAGGTGCTTATCTTTGATCGCCGTGCCCCGTGGCACTCTAGACCGCCTCATGTTAGGCACAACTCTCACGATACGTCATATGCTTACTATACTTTCCCACATGACATCATGCTATGTAGATACGCACGGACCAGTAGTCAATATGTACAAACATGTCCCTATGGTATATATACTTGAATGTTATCGCCCAAGGACCTCAGTTAAGTCCTTGTGGCTATTCCCC